>CATIWQ010270970.1:0-10768 GCA_949673415.1 Euphorbia schlechtendalii | reverse complement strand
AAAGCACAAGAAAGAACAAACAAATCTTTCTTTTGGACTTTGGTATTCTCTACTCGATAAAATACCGAAGTGGAAAGGTATTTGTGGAGAAGAAGAATGCACTCATCCTTAATAAGCTTATTGGGAGAATTTTTGGGATCGAAAGTTCTCTTACCCGATAAATCCCGTCGTTCACGCCACGATTTGGTTGAAAAGAATCAGTCATGCTTGATGAATTAACAATTTCGAATCTGAACCATTCACCCGTAATCTCTCTTGTGATGGTGAAATGTTGACCTTGATTACGAAACTGAATAGTCCTCTTCCTTGAATCTTCATAGTCGAATGTTACTAAACATTCAAGAATCCAATCTCGATTTTGTGGAAAACGCAAATCCACAAACTTTGTGAGTCCAAGAGCAGAAAGATAAACCTACATCTCTCTACTAAGATTCAATGTTTCCAAGAAGACCAAATCTAGGAATATCATTCCCATGATATCCAATTTGTTAAGCTTATGATAGCGTTTGCTTTCTTCTCTTGTCCTTAAAGGGAAAGGACAATCATACTCCTCTTGGTATGTTTGGCTCTCTCTTCTATTTGCAGATTTCTTCAAAGGCATCTTGATTGATTTGAAGGATAAAGGTTAAAAAGAAAATGTTGAATGTTAAAGAGTGAAGATGAAGAAATTTTAGAGATTTTGTAAGCTTTTTGAAAGTTGTGGTGGCTAGGGTTCAACTTAGACCTATTTATAGAGTTCTAAGTGGTCTCTAATTGGTCATAATTGACAATATAGCTGTTATTGCTCAAAAGTAGTCGTTAATGGTGGTTTCAGCCATATGTAGCGTGTTCGATCACGATCTGTAACGGTTATAAATTTTCCGTGTGGTGATTGCGTAAGCTTGTCGCGATCGTGACTCCCCTCACGATAGAAACAGAAAGTTTGAACTACAAATTATCATGAGTGAGATCTGTATCGTGGTCGCGATCTTCCTTATTTCTTCAATTTCTTCAAATTTTATACTTGAACCTAAAATAACTTAGAAACAAAAACACAAACAAACATTGTTAAATACAAAGGATAAATATTTACTATTTTATACCTTGAGTAATCATGGTGAAGATAGCAATTGAACATTAACGTATTGTTGTTCAAATTTATTTTCATTTCATATTTAACAGAAAATTACAAACAGACAATGAAACACAAATAAAAACAAACTGTACAAATTCCTAATTCTAAATTGAAAAGATGAAATTTATTCAGAGGGAAGCGATTCTATCATTTGGTCAGTCTTGTAGTAAGATTCCCTTAAATCTCGCTCGACATCAATCATTAAAGTACGAACGTCATCAATTTTCCTATGGATTGAAATCTTCCCTTCCATAAGGTCATTCAACCTTCTGCGGAGGTTGGAAACTTTACTCTCTTCCTCTTGAGCAATTTCCCTCTCTCTGTATCTGTCTACTTCCACCCTTTCATCCCATGATCTCCAATCATAGGTTATTCTATCTTCTCCAATGCACCTTACTAGAAAATCATGCTCAAAGAAGACTTTCGTTGTTAACTTCAAAATCACATCTTCACTAGTAAAGATTTTTGTGGTATAGGGCATCCTCCCAATCTGGCCTAACAGATTCGCCATCTTCCGACACCCGTATTCTGTCATTCCAGGATTTTTAGTAGCAGACATAAGTTTCTCCATCATAATCCTTGAAATATCAACAGGCGTTCCATTCCAAATTGCTTCAATCACGAACAATTCTTCAGGAATGACAAGATCGAAATTAGACTTGCCAAACAATGCACCACTTAGGTAAAAGTGTAATGTAAGCAAACAAAGATCACAAATCCATCGGCTGTAGGCGAATTCTTGTCTGAACTCGGTTTGGTCAGTCAAGCGATTCCAGGTCTGTACAGGATCCCATCCAGGAAGCATCTTGTTGAAGCAGTCTCTAGGAAATCCCAGATACTTCTCCAGAGCCTTCTAAGTCAACTTGTACTCCTTCCCATTATGATGATAGACTAGATAGTTTTTCCTATCATTCCTCCATGCTAGTGTGACTAATATCTCCATGCAGTTGTTCACGCTATTCCCTAGAGTCATGTTTGAGTATATGACAAAGTTGAGTATTCTTAGATAATACATAACTCTATCATAAATACCAAGATGGATGAGACTATTCCTATGGATAGTATAGGAACTTTTAAACTCAACAACTTGAATGATCTCGAAATGGTCCCCTTCTTCTCTCGAATGGATTGGGAACGAAGCCTCGTACCATTCTTGAAGATTTGCCGGTGGAACTAGATTGGATTTGTTTGGTATAGCCATTTTAAAGAAAGAAAAGTTTGAAAGAAATTAAAGAATTTCAGATTTAGAATAGATTGTTGTTCGCTACTTTTCTACTGATAAGTGTAATAGTTTGTTCACAAGATTCGGCTATATATCAATGGTGCCAAAAACTTGTTTACGAAAAATATAGGTGTTTTCTGTACCTCTTATCAAATAGAAAAATGATGATAACTGCAAGTATACAGTTGCGATGTAGTTTTAAAAGATATCGATCCCACAGGGAAGGACTATTTCTAGAAATCGAAAAGGAAGATAAAATAAGGAAAATAAAATATAATGAAGTAAAGTTTAGGAAAGAAGGGTTAGAATGAAAAATGAGTAAATGTAAGTATGAAAGATTAGAGAATCTAAATATATAGATTTTCCCTACGAAATAAGTATAGCAGAGAAAGAATGTAAGTTCAACAAAGATGTTACGATTCACTAAACTAATCTAACATACTCGGTTCTCAATACTCAGATGTTCAATTATTCACCGCAGAGCAACACATGAAATGACTTTTCTAAATCTAGCTTAAACGAATTAAGACAATTATATAAACCTGGACAACGTCAATGCTATGCTTAGTACAGGTCGCTCTCACATACCACATTTAGCAAGTTACCTTTTCAAAAATGTTGGCTCACTAAAAAGTGTTATATCACAGATCCAGTGATTATACACGATATTGTTAACCCTGAAACTACTCTTAAAATTAACTCCAATACATATAACTTGATTAACATAAATGACTCAACACGAAATACGCATTATGACACCTAGACATATCATAAACTTCGACATAGAAAGTATAAGTAGAAAGCAAAGCAAAGTTGTAAGGTATGCAAGTGAAAGCTAAAGTTCATGAAACTGTATTCATTCTTTAATGGGAGTCGTCAATTCCTTCAATTCCTGCGTCTACTTTGAATTAGGTCTCGGCCCATACAGAACCTTCTCTAGGATGCTATTCTTTGCGAATATCGAACAAACGAATATTGAAGAACGAAAACTTTTATTCAAAAGTGATTTGCAAGTACACTTATATAACAATCGCTTAAGAATATAGAGAAATCTAGTGATCGAAACAAGGATTTGAATCACTTAAACATTTTCTCGCTAACACTTATGAATGTAGCAAACTCTTTATCTATACACACTCTATATCTCTCTATAATTGCGCTCTAATGTTCTCCTCTCTGGTGGTGCTTGAAATTTGTAAGGTTTGGAGCCCAATTTATAGAGTTCGAAGGGTTGCGTCTATCCAAACGAAGGGATGTGTCCATTGGTGAAAGATTGCATCTCTGGATTGTGATTGGTTGAGAAGCATTGATATAATCCACAATGGATAGGCACCTTTTCATGATTGGTAGACTTCTGATAAGTGTCTTTTCGTTGGTAGTTGATGGCGGTTGATGGCGGTTATCTGGCGGTTGGTAGTTAAGAAGATAAAACCTGAAAACCGTCCAAGTCATGACCGCGATATATATGTCGCAACCGTGAATCTTCATTTGGCAAACTTCTATTTCTGAAGTGTACAAGTCGCGACCGCGAATGATTGTCACGACTGTGAATTGAGTTTTTCTTTCAGAATTTTTCTTGCAACTTCACCGATCTTTGACAGCTTCGATCCTAAGCCAAATCTTTAAGTTCCACTCATCGTTTTGCACCTTTTTCACTCTTTTTTCTTAGAATTCCACTTTAGATAATTTTACTCCCAAGATTTACCTAGTATCTGCATTTGCATAAAAACAACTACATACCACGTGAAATATTTTATATGAAGTATAAAAATGACTTAATTCATAGTGTTTAATGTGTAAAATTAATATGATATTAAGTGTAATTATACACTTATCAATTGCAATTGGAAATGAAGAATTCAGATTGCAGAAGTGGTTGATTGATAAACAGATGTACATCAATTTTATAGAGATTAGTGGAATAATTGTCGCAATTGTTGCAGTTATAGCAAGTGTCGCGATCACGAGTATCTGTCGCGATAGTGACTAACAAAATTTGAGAAACAGAAAGTTTTAAGCAGGAATTCACGAGCGCGAATGGAAGTCACGAACGTGAATAGGAAAAATAGAAGAAATTCTTCTATTTATCGAAAATTCAGATGTAAGAATATGATGTATCACCTCCAAGATGATTATTTCATATTCTTTTAACATCCAAGTTAGGATTGACAAATTATATAGTTTAGGAAAGAAATAAATAGATATAATTTAGAAAATGTACCATACTCTCCAGCAAATTAAATCTTTAGAACGCACTTGCCTTCACCGGCAATGGCGCCAAAACTTGTTTGCAAGGTTTTGACTCTACTGACTCTGAGGGTTTATATTTTATAACGAAGCCAAGAACCTTGTCTCCCACTTTTCTACCGATAAGATAAAAGTTCAAAATATAAACAGGTGTTGTCAATATCGATTATCTAAATAGAAAAATGGTGACCACTGCAAGTATACAATTATGATGTAGTTTTAAAAGCTATCGATCCCACAGAGAAGGAACCAACTCTAAAGATCAACAAGAGAAACGGAACAAGGAAAATAAAATAGATTATTTTATTTTGGTGGGGTTGGTTGTAATATGATGGTAAATGAGTAGATAAATGTATAAATATGTTAGAGTAGAAGAAATTAATATAGATTATCCCTACGAACAAGTATAACAAAGAAAACATGCAAAATCATCAAAAAAGCAATAATCCTGAGAGCAGAAGTCAATGAAAGCTCATCAGAAGACAATGAGGATATTGCTGTGCTGGCTAGACAATTCAAGAAGTTCATGAAGAAAAATTCAAGAACTTCTCAGAAGTTTTAGAAGAGAGGAAATTTTCCTCAGAAGCCAGAATTCCAGAAAAGAGACTTCTCAAAAGGGAAACTCAGAAGATCTAAAGAGAAGCCCAGAGAAGAAAAGACCACATGCTTTGAATGTCACAAGAAGGACATATCAGACCAAATTGTCCTAAGCTGAGAAAGGATAAAGGAAAGAAAGCAATGGTGGCAACATGGAGTGACAGCGAAGTCGAGAGCACTACTGATTCTTCAAAAGATGGAGAAGCAGCACATATTTGCTTCATGGCTGTTGATAATATGTGCCCAACTGCAGAATTATGGCACATCATCATATAGAGGATTTCATCCTCAAGAGAAACTTCATAGCAAGATGAGGTAAACTCTAGATTTAACATTCCTGATGAAGTTATGGAAATACTTGCACAAATGTTTAAGCAGGTAAACAAAAATGAGAAGCACATGAAACTTCTTAAAGAAAAGTTTAAAGACTTCTGTGTTCAAGACACAGCAAGTGAAAATTCCACCAAAGCCAATCACAAAAGGCTAGGTGAGCTTTAAGCAAAGGTTGAGAAATTAAAGAAAGAACTGATCCTAGTAGGAGTCAACGCAAACAACCTCAGCAGAAGAGTAATGCTGCTAGAAGGTCATATATCAAGAAAGATTACTCTGCCTACAGCATCAGTTTCTTAGAAAAAGGAACTCACTTAGAAGAAAGATCTTCATCAGCAAAGGCATCCTCAGAAGATGAACGTTCGTCAGAAGCAAGACCTTCATCGAAAGAAATATCAAGGTAAATCCTCAGCTCCCAAATCAAGATGTTATAAGGAGTGTGGATACAAGTATGGCGCAACCAGTCATCAAAAGGAAGCATATCAGAAGATGACTTGGAGAAATCCTCAAGCCAAAAGGAAAACCATACCTCAGAGGCAATCAACGTAGAAACTTGCTGACCATGGTTCATCCTCTAGAACCTTGAAGGTAGAAACGGCCAAAGAAGCTGCAAAAGTATGGTGCAACTTTTACGGAAAGAAGAATCATGTAACCTCAATGTGCAGGTTCAAAAATGGTTTTTATGATTCTTACATATGGCCAGATTTAAGTCATAAAGCACCCGAACCCAAGGGAAACTGGGTTCGTAAATTCTAACCACTTGCTTTTGTAGAAAAGTCTTAGGTCCACAGATGGTCAACGAATATAACATGTAGACAGTGGATGCTCAAGATATAAAGCAAGAGATGAGATATAATCCATCTCTTTAGTGCACAAAATATATGGGAAGGTCAGCTTGAAGACTACATTAAATAAGCTGAGCAAGCTGAGTTCAGAAACACAGCATGGAGATGAAGAAAATTCTCCAGAAGTAACAAGGGTACGTATTTAGCATGATCGCTCAAAGGAGATAAGAACCAAGGAGGAATATCCAGAAGGACTAATCCTTGATATGCCTCAGAATCAGGTTCTCGTTAAAAGGGCAACTCAGCATGATGACAAGTCTCTCATCATGCTGACCAGTCATCTAGCATGGAGGCAAAGAAGGTTGAAGATGCAGAACAAGATAGAATCTGAATGGTGATTATAATTCAGTTCTAACATCTGAAGACCTGAATCCAAGGCTAAAGATCAAACTCAGTATCTGCGCCAAGTGAGCATTCAAGTACAGACTTGATTCACTGATGCTGAGTACAGAGGAAGTCAATAGCTACACTAAAGGATATCATCCTTGCATCATTTCTTGATCTTGCAGGAAACAAACCTCGGTAGCAATCTCCTCCTATAGAAGCTGAATACGTGATTGAAGAAAGTTGTATCAACCAGTCGCTATGGACCAAGCTCAGCATATGAGAATTCAACTAGCATGTCATTCTCAGACACCAGTTCATATGAGATCATACTCTCAAGGAAGACGAGGAACTGATGCACATACCTACTGAAGATTGCAAAGCTTATGTATTCACCAAACCTCTAAGAAAAGATCAATTAGCTTTCCTCAAAAGAGAAATAGGTGTGAGCAACTCAGTATGAACAGTGCTCAGCAGCTGATGAAATTACTCAGAAAGGAGTAATTAGTCTCAGAAGGAACAGTTATCCTTTGAAGGAATAACTATCCTTCTGAAACTGTTTCTATAAAAAGGTAGACTGGTCATCAAACACTTTACCAAAATTCTCAGAACTCTTCCAAATTCTCTGAGAAATCACATCCTTTCTAAGAATCCTAATGCCTTCAAACCGCTCTCACAAATGGCACCCAAGAGAACTCGCTCATCAGAAGCCGGTTCTAAAAAGCAAGTAGTCATAGAAATCCCTCCAAAGACCTTTGAACCTATTCTATATAGGTTAAATCCCTCTACCATCACACCCTAGCGATTTCTGGGAAATAATGCCTTTCTTGAAGCACCAACATTCTAACCCACCATTGTATTCCATCAGTTGGGAACTTGGTTGAAGCTGAAGGAACAAACATTTCTAAAGATTGTGTCTGAGTTCTACACTAATCTTCAGAGATGTACTATTGGTGATGAGGAACTCAAAACCATGGTGAAAGGAAAAGAGATGGTCATTACTCCTTCATATTTGGCCAAACTACTAAACTTGAAAGATGAAGGCATAGCCCTGAGAAGAGGCAGTGCAGATACAGCTCAGTTTGACAGGAAAGCCTTTAAGCCAAAAGGATGGTTTTAGGAATAGATCAGCACACACATGCCCCTAGGAGCTCTTCCAATCACTCCAAGTCCAGTTCCTCCAACGGTGGCAAATCCTACCAACTTCATACTAGAAAAGAAGCCTCAATCTTACCCTTTGGATCCTATTGGAATAGTAGCATCTGTCGCTCAGGAAGTAGTTAAAAAGCTTGAGGCTGAGGCCAAGAAAGATGAGTCTGCTGAGCAGGAGAATAAGGCTGAAGAAAAGGGAGATGAAGCCGAGAAGGAGAAAAAGGTAGAAGAGGCTAGTACGCAATCTCTGCTGAAAGAGAATCTACTAGAGGAAGATCTGTTCCTATTGGCTCTTCAGAAGAAAGAAGTAGAGAAGCCAGCAGCAGCTGAGTGGGGTGTTCAGTCATTAGCATCAGATCCTGTTGCTGAGTTCGTAGCCATGACCCGCTCAGTATTTGCTGAATACGGTATAAAGGTAGAAGATATAAGGAAGGAAGATGATGATAAAGCTATGGGAGATAAGGAGGAGTATGAAATTGTGTTACTAGAGGATGATTTTGATTAAGAAATTATAGGTGCTCAGCACAAGGAGAAATCAACTCAGCACAAGCAACAATCAACTCAGCAGTAGCAACGCTCCTCAGTTCCAAAGAGTCTGGTGTATCTTGACAGTTCTCTTACTCTAATTCCCAGACCTAAGGAACAAAGGATTTTTGGAGATGAGTCTCTCGATAGCAGAAGATGGATGATAGGTGATATCACTGAGGGAGGAAATCCCAGCACCTCAGTTCCTGTCAATTTCCATCATCATATAGGGAAGACTCTTGATGATCTCCTAACTATGGCCCTTCGACTCAACAACTCCATAGTGGATTACAAACTAGCTGCTTTCAACCGCTAACTCGCCCAAAGTGTTACTCTTATCTCAGAGCAGGCGTAGATCATAATGCAAAGAGCTGATAGCATTTTTTTACCATCTCAGATTCACTCAGAACTAATAGAGCATCGATAGCCTTTAATGGAGACTAGGCTCAACAACTACATGGATATCCTAGAAGCTCTAGAGAAGATGAATGGGTTTATGGATGTTGGAGAAAGAGATCTGGAGTTGATCCATGATGAAGTAAATGGGTTAAAGGATCATTCCCAGAGTCAGTATGCTGACATTATGTCTACTTTGGGAAATACCATAGAGCGCGCATCCTCAGAACTCTCCATGGAACTAAAAACTGAGATCCAGGTGTTAAGGACTCAGAATATCTTATGCTTGTGGCAGCAGGAGAAGATCCAAAATAGTCATGTTGAGTTACTAAAGCACCTAAATGATTCCAAGACGAAAACTCTCAAGGCTATTACGGACTCTAAAAGGGAGATTTAGGCTAAGATCTCTAAAGCTGTAGAAGAAGGTCATAAGCAGATAACTGAGATCACGTTTACTCAGAAGAATGACGTTGTTGATGATATTGAAGATAAGCTGAAGGAGTATACTACCACCCTTACTAAGATCACTACTGAATCGAGAGATACTATGATAGAAGGAATTGAAGCACCTCAGCAGAGCCTCAGAAGAGCAATGAAGCACTGAGCACTTAGTTTGGTGACCTATCTCTTCACACTTTCTTCTCACATGATAGCCAGATCATTCCGTTCTTGCAGTATCCGACAAATGGGCTAAACACTCAATGGATCTGGAATTAGAAGGCTCTCCAAGTTATTCTTGAAAGAATCTTTCCCTCTGTTCCCAGCAAGGCTGCAAGAATGATCCAATAGATTGTTCCCCCTCTTCAAGCTAATGCTAAAGCTATTTAAGAAGTTTTCCAGAAGTTTGTGATTGACACTCGGCTTTGTTGGTACTGAGTGGAGGGAGAAAGGACAAGCACTTCTTCAAGAAAATCTGGGAAAGACGGATGATCTTCAACCAACCATCCAGCAGCAGCGCCATGGAGATTGATCAGCAAGAAGAAAATCAAGATGAAGAATTCACAGCTGAATTCATTAATCGTAATTGTACTCTTGCTCCAGTAGTATGACTTTCTGTTATACTGCCTTCCTTGTAAAATTAGAACCTAAGTATAGGACTATGAGGGAGTATGGGGGAGTAAGTACAAAAACTACATATTATGCTTGACTTCACTCAGAACCAACAAAATGAGGGAGATTGTTGCATTCTAAATTCATAATGTGAAGTTTTATAAGTTCTGAGTTCAGCAAACAGCACGAGGTATTGTTTGTACCGAGTCAGAAGATCACTCAGTATACAGTCACGTAGAACTAAATCAGATGATCACTTAACAAGCACTCATGAAGAACTAAGTCAGACTATCACTTAGCAAACGACTGCAATATACTGAGTCAGGCGATAACTTAGCATACTGAGTCAGGTGATAACTTAGCTTACTGAGTCAGACGATTACTCAGCATAAAGTAATGAAGTACAGTACGTATTGAGTCAGAAAGTTATTCAAGCCTACAGTAAGAAAGTCTAAGTCAGAAGTACAAGATAACTCTGAAAGACAGTAATGCCTCAGAAGACATCGACCGAAGCACTCAGAGGAACTTTGCTAACTCAGAAGCGCAAAGGAGCAGTAATACCTCAGAAGACATTGGCAGAACAACTTAGAGGAAGGTTACTACTTAGAAGAATAAATGAGCAGTAATCAGAAGACATCGTTAGAGGAACATTACAAGCTTAGAAGCATAGTAGACTAATTTCAGAAGAACACCATTACATACGTCAGCTAAAGAACAAGGTTCAGAAGAGATTCATTTGAGTGGAAGCTGACCTGGCACTAAAGACACGCTGCACTGTGTTCCACCCACAAAGTTGAAATAAGTCAAGATTCCACCTAAAAAGACTTAAAGTCAAGAGATAGTGGGAATTAAATAATGACCAACAAACATATCCTAAAATCAAGGTATGGGTCTTATTTGAACTTATTATAAAATATTGAAAAAGTCAAGATTCCACTAAAAAGACACAAAAGTCAGAAAGATAGT
>CATIWQ010270950.1:0-18018 GCA_949673415.1 Euphorbia schlechtendalii | reverse complement strand
TATTAATTACACATAATCAGCTGATTTAAGTTCAGAAATATTTTGAAGAGCAAGCTTCCCAAGATCAATGAGAGTGATACAAATCAAATTAGTATATAAATTTACAATTGTATACAGCCTAATGAAATCCTCACATCAATTACAACACAAAAATTCCATAATCCTTTTGCAAATTAACAACAAAAACAAACACAAAGAGACAAAACGAATAAGAGACAAAACGAAATTTATCAGCAACAACAGGATTTCAACTCCATGGATCATCATTCTCAATTGAAAAAAAAACTGGTCGAAAGCTAGAAAATTGGAATTGTGCAGAGAATTTAAGAATTGCAGAGAGTAGAACTTGAAGAAACTTCGATCTAGAGAAAATCGAGGATCATCGAAACAAAGAAAAGAGATTTTGATGGAGGGAAACAAGCGATGCAAAAAGAGGAAGCGACCGAAGCTTGATAAAACAGTGTATATATAGAACGTATAGAGTGAAAACTGAAACTTAAAATTGATTATAGAAAGCAAATGATAAGTTGGAACGTATTTTTGTAAATAGGTTTCACAAATCCTACATTTTTTACAATTTCCCGAATGGAAATCCTACCGGTTCATCAAATGTTAATTATACACAACAACATGTTCATAATAGTGAATCCTACGTGGTGTGTCAATTGAAAAGATAAATTATGACATGGCACAAAATATGCACAACAACATGTCTAAAGTAAATCTTACTTACCGGAGTGTCTTTTTGAAAAATGGAATGTCTAACAAAGGACACTTCAGACATGCTTTATAGCCCCTTGTAGTATACTTAAAAAGTATCATAACAACGCTACATTAATTGAGACACTAAAAATATGCCAATTTTTTTCTATGGTCATTTGCAATGTGGCAAAATGATAGAAAAGGTATAAATATTTTTACTGAAAACTAACGGTGCTTTATACATTTTCAAAATACCGGGTATAAAAAGAAAGGGGAGTAACTTACAAAATAGAATAAACATCGTGCTCTGCTGCACTTTGTTGATTTATTAATGGCGGATTAAGGTTTGAGAGTGTTATAGCATGGATCGCGGTCGCAAAGCAGCGATGAACTGTAAAAGAACTCATCAATGGCTGTTGTTCGACCACATCATCAAACTTTTCTTCTTCCACTTGTCATGTCGAGGACTGGCCACGTCACCAGATCCCTTGTATACAAGCAAAAGCGCAATTGCAGTTACAAAATCTCGCTATCTCGGGAGGGAGAAGAGTGAAAGAGGGCAAAATCTACGAATACAATGCGGAGATTATCCTTGATTTCTTCTCGTTTATCGCTAGGGTTTTATCAATCAAGATTAAGAAGCACCAATCAGTTTCAAATCAGCATAATTCGCTTTCACTCTGATGGCTCTTCTCCGAATTCCTCCGCCAATTCTTCAGGTTCCTTCATATATATGTTCTTTGCCTTTAATTTCTTATCTGCCACGCTTTTTAGGATTGAAGTTTTGATTCCAAAATGATTCATCTAGGGATTCTAGCGCGATATAAGAATTTGGTTGATCAGGGGAAGCTGCAACATGATCCTTATCAGGAAAAGGTTGCTTTTGCGTTGGAAAATTTGCTTGGGAGATTGGAACAATATGAGAAAGATATGGAGGAGTATCATGTATGAATTTTTATTGTGTGATGCATTTGCTTCTAAATTATTTTTGGTTCAAGATTCTTGTTGTGAATGAGAGTAGTTGTATCTTCTACTTGGCTTTTGTAGGTAAATTTGGCGAACTGGGAGAAGAAGAGGGAAAATGAACGGCGCAAAATTTTGACAGAAGAAGCTGAGCAGAAGCAGCAAGGAGGCATGTGGACAACAGTAGATAAGCATCGTAGTAGAATTCTCGAAAAATGGAAGTTGAGGTGATTTACGATGTGCAAATAAATGTGATGTGAGCTTGAAAATCCAATACAGTATGTGGATGTCTTTAGGAGCTTTTCATATATTGGTTTTCATCTCTATCAAATGATCTAGGGATACTTGGTCCGAGAATGTACCTTTTCCGGATAAGACTACAAAAGGCAGAATTTTTAAGTTTATACATGTGTATAAATTGTCTCACATAAAAAATGGTACTGAACTAAAAAATTGTGGTTTAATTTTCGATTTAGTCAAAGCAAGATCCTTCTGTTAGAGTTTCTCTACAGAGTCTACACAGCTATGTTAAAACTCTCTATCCATTCCATTTCTTTTGTATTGATATGCATTTTATTTGGCTTAGGAAGAAACATGAAGTTGAACCTGGGGTGGGTCGATGGGTTTCGTACTTAAATAGAGAAAGGAAGTTAGATTCTCTTGTTGGCCGTCGTCCTATTGCTCCTCCTGCTCCAAAGGGACTTTACATATATGGGAACGTTGGAAGTGGTATATTACTAATCCTGTTCATTCTCAGATGCCAAGCCAGAATTGTAATTTTGGTTTTTTGAGAAGGGATGATACCAATGTTTTCCATTTAGCTGTTTTCCATCATATTCGTATCAATTTGATAACACATCTTTGATACTGCAGGAAAGACCATGCTGATGGATATGTTTTATGGTGTCACTGAAGGAATTGTTAAACATAGGAGACGATTTCACTTTCATGAGGTGAGTCCTATAATGATGTGATACATCTAGTGTCTTTTTGTGCTTGACAGTTGAATGCAATGCCTAATGTACATGTCCACGCATATCCATGCCGGAAAAAATTTTAATTGCCGCTACATCTGTAACTGTAATAATTCTGGATGAGTTGTCTGGAAATATTTTTTTCTAGGAGGCTAAGCCATATACTTGTTATTTTAAGGAAATAAAAAATCTGACTTGCCATACTAATTTGCAGGCTATGCTGAACATAAATGAACATATGCATAACATATGGAAGAATCAAGTGGAAGAACAGTCGGTGCAGTCTAGCATATCCAGCTGGATTATGAATCTTTCTTTTGATATGAAAGTCAAGGAATGGTTAGCTGCAGAAGAAAAATATAAGCAAGAAATGCAGATGAAAAACATCCTTCCTGCTGTAGCAGACAAGTTTCTTATAGATCGGCAAGCAGATGAAAAGGGTGCCAGCCTTCTTTGCTTTGATGAAATACAGGTTTGGAGAAAATGGCCGTTATGATCTGTTCTCATTCACAAACTTTTGATCACGCTGTCCTTTATAGCTTTTGGAGGACCTAGCCTGGCTTACAGCAATTCATGTATCTTCTGCCATTGCAAATTTCTTTTGCATGTAGTAGAATAATCTCAGTTAAAGTTCTTTAAATTTTCTATTGTTAATTTGATCCATAATTCCATGTTGTGGATCATTTCATTAATAACGTAAAATTTCATGCTAGAATTTTTGACATTGAAAAGTGGCTGACTATATTCTAAACTCATTCGATCACTTATAGTATTTGGGTTTTTTTATTACAGACTATTGATGTATTTGCTATTATAGCCTTATCTGGAATTCTAAGCAGATTGTTGACCACTGGGACAGTTCTTGTGGCAACCAGTAATCGGGCGCCAAAGGATTTGAATCAGGTAGGTTCATGTGGTCTCAATATCCTTCATATCGCTTTCTTACCTACCATTTATTCCAATTATACCATCCTGCTCTTCTCAAGGTTCTTCTTTTTTATCTTGTTTGGTAAACCTCCTTTGATTTCTTTCTTTACTTGCATATTGGAGTCAAATTTATCTTTATCCAACAAGGAAAATGAAGTGCTTTTTCACATCTTGTTTGTTGAATCTGTAGGATGGAATGCAGAAAGAGATCTTCCAAAAATTGGTTTCAAAGTTGGAGAACCACTGTGAGATAGTTCTGATTGGAAGTGAGATTGATTATCGACGCGTTATAGCTCAAAGGTCTGAGGAACAGGTGTGATGCTATTTCTTTTCATTAGGTATTCAAATGGTCTGTCTTAGCTTATCTGCCTTTCATTATCCTTGTTTATATTCTTGATTCTCTCAAAACTTCAACTAAAATATTCTAATTTTTAATTATTCTTTTGAGGATTCCATCCCATAACACAACTTGTTGCTAGGCTCTTCTATTTCTAGTGGTAATGCCCCTATAATTTTGTGATAAATGACACTCTTAAATTATTTATCTCCCACTTAACAATTTTTTGATCCAAGGATGTTTATTTTGTTTATTCTAGATTTCCTATTTTGATGCAAAGTGTGAATCAGTTGTTCATTCAGATCTCTTTCATGTCATATTTCTTAAGATGTTTTTATCAGTGCATGAGTCCAGTACTCTACCTGAAATGGAGTATGGCAGTGAAGTGCAAATGCAACAAAAAAAATAGCGGAGTCGAAATTTTTGAATTGTAATTGCATGCATGCAGGTGCACTATTTCTGGCCATTGAATAGCAGTGCCGTGAAGGAGTTTGAGAAAATCTGGCACCAAGTCACGCAACAATTGGGAGGAGAAATCACTTCTGCAACTGTCCCTATTATGTTTGGAAGGTATTCCAAAATATATTTGGTAATCTGATAAATGTTTGCTGTCCATTTTAAGACGTTCGTTTTTTTTAAATCAGAAAGTTAGAGGTTCCCCAAAGCTGTAAAGGAGTAGGAAGATTCACCTTTGAGTATCTATGTGGTCAGCCGGTACGGTATTTGCTCTCTAGTACTTTTGATTGTTTTTGCCTTTTGTTTAACAGTGCCCTTGTTTTTTGTGTTGGTGATACTATGCCACTTTGTCAATTTGCTCATTTATCGTACGAAAAATGTTTTTGTTGTTAGTATATGACCTTTTTAAACCGATTATCTGTTGTAAGTTTCTTTTTTCTATGGAAGCATCAAATTACCATGATTGTGAATATGAATAAATATGTTGTATGTTTTTCTTTCTATGGGAGCATCAAATTACCATGATTGTGAATAAGAATAAATATGTGAGAAGGTAAGAAAATTAATGACCAAATGTTAAATAAAAATTTGAAAAACCAAGCGTGAATCTTTATATAAAGATTAGTTTTCCCTGTGTAATAGTCTAGTAGAGATCAGCTAAGCTGTCTGTTAATCTCTTGATCTTCTGACCAATCCGAACTCAAAATATCGGGTGTCGTGCTTACTTTTTTCTTCAAAGCATACTATGAAAAATAAAACTACATAAGTTAGTTCTAACTTTTAAAATTTGTGTAGTAGATTATTGTGGTTCCTATTTTATTTCTATTTTGACAATTTCAAGAATTTCGAAAATTCGTGGCTCTTTTATGGAACCCATTTTTAATCTGGTTTGGCATATTGCCGATTAAATGCAGCGATGGGCAGCAGATTATATTGCAGTTGCAAAAAATTACCACACTGTTTTCATCTCAGACATTCCAACAATGAGCATGCGAATCCGTGACAAGGTAACATCATTCATTTAGACCTTTAGTGCCTGAAATTATGTGCTTGCATGCAAGGTCATAAAAAAACTAAATTGATACTTTCGGAATTTCAATTCCAATGCAAGTGAAGGTGTAAAAATGGTAGTGAGGATGAAGGGTGAGAAAGGGTTGAGAATTAGTTATTGTGGTAGGATGAGTTGAAGGGTATTTAAGGAACCTGTAAGAGGTACATATAGGAGATGGTATGTGTGTGTGTTTATATATGGGAAAAAATCTCATGTCACCAATTCGGTGTGCCCCCATTCATTTTCTGACACGTAGAAGCTTTTTCAATTTTTTATTATTTATTTCATTTTCTCACTTGTATTAATTCTCTCTCTTTCCTGAAAACTGACATTTGTTGGAAAATGAATGGGTGACATAGTTGGGGACACCGAATCGGGTACATGTAAATTTTTTCCTATATAGTTACTCCCTCCGTTGCCGAAAGATTATCATTCTGGAATTTCCATCAGGACCAATAAAACATTTATTACTCTATTAACTTGACTAATTTATCTCATTTACTTTATCATAAAATCCTCTCTCTTCTTGATTATTACCTTATAAATTTCATTTTATACTTGATCACTTTCCTAATTAATACAAGAGTATTATACTAGGAAAAAAGTGTTGATATGTGAGTATGCAAACAAAAGGGAAAATGAAATCTTGGCTAAAATGACTATCTTTCGGAGTATAATCTAAGTTATTAGTGCAGATTCATAATGTTCGAATATCAAAACCTCATGCTCCGATTTTTCAGGCACGTAGATTTATCACACTGATTGATGAGCTGTATAATCATCACTGCTGCCTCTACTGTTCCGCAGCTTCATCCATCGATGACCTATTTCAAGGAACTGAGGATGGCACACTTTTCGACTTGGAAAGGTAACTAGGCCTCTTTTATCTGTCTTGGTCTTGTATCTTGATCATTCTATTTGATAAAATAAGTGTTTTAAAAGGCGCTAGGTGCTAGTCGAGCGATTAGAGCTTCCGGGGGCCTAGGTGAACTAGTACTTTAAAATATTTAGTATTTATGAATGAATTTAACTAACACATAAATTTTTATATAATAAAATTAAAAATTCATGGATCAACATTTTTCTGAGCTTGGCAACAATTTTCTAGGCTCTGACAACACTTTTCTAGTCTTTGGCGACACTTTCCTCCTTGACCGCCCGATTATATAAAATCGTGGCGGTGTTCCAAAAGACGCCGCCTAGACCACCTTTTAAAAATGACTGAGAAAGCATTTGAACCTTCTAGTTTATTTCTCTTCTTAGTTTCGAGTTTCGATATTAACATGCTCAAATCTTCCTCGAAATATCGTTATCCTGCCATTATTTTCTCAAGCACTCATTTTCAAACTTGTTTGATACGTTTTGGTACGCAGTTTTCAATTCGAAACAGAGGCAGAAGGTAGCAAACTTCGTAGAGATGTTTTAGCCGAAGGCCATGTGAGCTCTGGGGGTGCGCCAGCTGGCATAGTTTCCATGCTATCTGGTCAAGAAGAGATGTTCGCCTTTCGTCGAGCTGTAAGTGCTTTTTCGATACTTTCTTTTTTTTTTCCTTGAAAGATTTCGTTTCCTATCGCTATCATCGTGAGAAGCAAGTTCTCTGTGTAGGTTTCGCGATTGATCGAAATGCAGACACCGCTATATCTGGAAGGTGTCAAAATGCTGCATCCATATTTTCAGACCCAACGCCAAATAGTTGGAGTTAATGATTTAACAACTTTACAGTTTTAGGCATTACAATAATGGTATAATAATATATTTTTCTTAGTAGTGCCTAATTTCTCCAATTGATTGATTTTTTTTCTCATAATTGTTCTGAACATTTGTGAGTGAAATAAAAGCTTATGAACTAATGTTCTTGGCTAAGCAATTTGTGTTATGGAATGAATACAAGAAATTAATCGAGTCAAATGACATGTTTGGTTCATATACGTGGTATGAGTGACACTCATTTATCAATAAAATATTGAATTTTTTAGGCATTGTGTTATACAATCTCTTACAAGAGTGCATCTTTCATATATGTGTCATTCGATTCGTGAAATAGAATGAAATAAAATGGAATATATTACTTATTTTTTGACATATCTTTTAGGATTCACATTATATGTCATTCTATTTGATTTTATTCCGCAATTTTCTTACTATTTCCAAACAAGTATGTTGTAAATGAAAACTATGTCACCAATTAGTCAAATCAGACGCATTACGAAAAAATTACTGTAAAGCCTTCAATGAAGAAAACAAAGGATTGGGTCCAAGCTGTAAGAAATCGGTCCCTGCAATTGAAATTGCTTTTTATGTGCTGAAAAGAAAAGCAATAACACAGATCTGATGTCGAAAGCAAAAAGGAAATTTAAGTATTTAGTATTCAACATTCAGTTTGCGAATTGCTGAGTTTTTGTTATTGTTCAAAAGTTTAGTCATCGACCTACGTGTTCGAAGGATTTAGAAGAATAAACGATGGATTATATCAGATTTTTTAATAGTATTACCCAAATCGTGTTTGCCAATTTAGATCTCCATGTTTTCAGGTAATGATCAATTCTGCTTCGTTTAAAATTGATTTGTTCTTATATTTAATCTTCATAATTATCCGTTTCAGTTTCAGTGATCTTTAGATCAAATACTACCTCATACTACCTTTTCTTTAGTAAACCTCTTGTACATTTAACAATTAATAAGAATAACACAAGTACTAATCAACCCTGATGGTTTACTTTCCGAACCAGAATAAATAAAATAAATAAAAGTACACATAAGAAAAAGAAAAGGAGATCCCGAAATTTTAAAATAAACTATTATTTTGAATATTTTATGATAGCAAAACATTGATAATCCAAAACATGAGAAGCATGAACAATATAATGAAAGAATAACATTAAGTTTCATTCTCTTGTAACAAGGTCCAAAGAAAATGGGAAAATTTCTACAGGCAGAAGGGATCACAGAATTTACTGCACAACAAAATACAACCCAACTTAAAAGAACTAAAAAACTTTTTGTGAACAAACTACCCAACAATTATACCACCTTTCAGTACCTCAGCTTCTTGTTATATACACACAGGAAACAGGCGGACTTAAAACAATCTAGCAATTGATGCCACACTGACCGTCCGATGCAGTCTTCGTACGATCCGACGTAAACGGGTCAATCCGGACCCACAGCAACGAGAAAATCGAAGCCAAGAGAATCGACCAGACAATCACGATGGTCGGCGTTCGATTCTGCCGGCCCAACAAACCCTTCAGGAAAGGGTAAAGATGGGAGATGACCCATATGGCGAAGAACAGCTTGCCGAAGAGCGGGCCCCACGACTGGTAGCCGCTGTTTATGGCCAGCGAGACTCCAGCCACGATGCCGATGATGTTGATGACTAGAACGGTGGTCGGCGGGATGAGGAGGGAAGTCCACTTGAAAACGTACAGCTCGGCGAATTCACCGTCCTCATCGGAGGCTTTCGAGGTGACGGTGAAGTTGGTGTCAATTCCGGCGAGGACTTTGAGAAGGCCTTGGAAGACGGCGAAGAGGTGGGCCGATGTGCCACCGATGACCCAGAATTGTTCGTTCCTCCACCAGTCCTCGATGCCAACCCCGCTCCACCGCAACTCGAGAAGTCCGGTGGCGAAGATCGAGATGAAGAGGAGAATGAACCATGCACTGGCATAGTTGCTTATCTGATATGGAATTGTATTGTTAGTTCCTTTTAAATAAAAGAGTGGATTTCAAAAACCTGTATTGTGATTTGACCCTTTTTATGTGTGGTTTGGAAAAATTTGCAAACTAAGGTGTCATGATAATGATAATGAGTAAATTTGTTCGTTTTTATTTAAAATTTAAGGATTGATCAATAAAAATGCAATGCAAATCAGTGAAATTTTTTGTAATTTTACGAAAAGTGCAAATATGATCTTTTAATTAAAATATGACTTTAAGAAATCATAAAAAGATGCAAAATTCTCCGAAACTGACTAAAATCGTGACGTATAATTTTTAAATAATAATCTTGAAGTATGCAACATCACCATTCTTAACAAAAAAAAATATTTTTTTATCATTTTTATGCCAATATTATGGAACCACAAACCCGTTTTGGAGAAAAAAAAATTCCACATGCCTCCTTTTAAAAATCAGTGAAACCACTGGACATGTTTCTTATGTTCACCATAAATAAAAAGTCCCAGATTAGTAGGACGCAATGAATGGAAATCGCAATTTACCTCGGGGATGATAAATTTATTAGTCAGAAGGCAGAATGCAGGAAGCGTGCAATAAGCGAGCAGCGGGATAGAAGTGAGAGGATAGACAATGGTGTTAATGTAGGCCAGTCTCTCGAGGAGCCGTAATCTTCCATTGTAGCCATACCATATGGGACAATGCCTACTGAGCAAAATCTCGATAGATCCCAAGGCCCACCGCAGAACCTGGTTCAGACGATCGGAAAGATTGATCGGAGCAGACCCCTTGAATGCTGATCGTGGCGGCACACAATAGATCGATATCCAACCTCGAGCATGCATCTTGAACCCGGTTAAAATATCTTCGGTCACCGAACCGTAAATCCATCCAATCTGGAAACAAAGGAACAGGATCAGCTATTGAGCACATTAATAAAGCGGACAGAAGTGAAAAAAACCCGAAGTTAAAGAGTCTACGTACTCTCTCCTGTGCCGCCTTAAGTTTTTCATCAATACCAATAAAACATTTATAGTTCTATTATCCCTTTTACTTCATCAAAAAATTCTCTTTCTTCTTAATTATTTCCTTGTAATTTCATTTTTTACTTAAATCTCTCTCCTAATTAATACAAGGGTAAATTAGGAAAAAAGTGTTGAATGTTCCATTGATATGTGTGAATGACAAACAAAAGGAAAAATGAAATATTTCGACACCGGAGGGAGTAGTAGTTAAGGGCGCCTAGGCGCCAAAAAAGGGGCACGCCTGGAACTAAAAAAGGCGCATTGATACATAAAATTTATGTAAAAATTATAGGTACATTGTTGCAAACTCTATCAACAATATTTTGTTTCAAATTTGATATGGATTCATCATTTTCTTCTTATTTCTTCCAACTTTCACCCTATGGGATGATATATTGAGAAATGGAAAAAGAAAGAGAAAAAGGAGAGGATGCGCCTTTTCTAAAATACACGCGCCTTTTTCAGTTGCGCCTTGACAGAGGCAAAGGCCTTTAACTACTAGGGTTAGACTTTTACCTCTTTGCCCCATTCAGTCTTGTCCTCGTATCCACAGCTAATGACATGTATGGCTTCTTTCAGCAGAGTTGCGGGATTGGTTGATGGAGGAATTCCTCCCATTTCCATGAAGGTAGCTGCAATGAAGACCGGTGATTGACCGAAACGCTTTTCTAGACTCCTTTGTGACATAAGAAGAGACTTCTCATCATCATATCCTGCACAACGTTTACATAATAAGTAAACAAAGCCGAAAAATAGTACACCTATGCACCCATCAAATTTGACCAAATTCAAGAATCGGTGTTCACTGAAATATTAAAATAGAAAAAGAAACCATCAAACTTCAAGAAACAGTGCATGAATGCAAACTTTTATGACTTCTTTCTACTGAGATTGTATAAATTTCAAATTTGATCATGAACTAGTAAATCCTGGAATTCATGAAATAACTGGGAGTGATACAAGTAAAAACGATGGAAAACGAACCTTCAACAACCTCCTCAATGTCTTCCATATTGAATATGGGAACAGTGGATTCAGTTCTTTTCATTCCCTTCTTCTTATTACTATTACCACTTCTTCCTTTCTTCCTTGAACCACAACAACTCTTGACAATGATGTTTGGTTCCAAATCTTCCTGAGTCAAAACTGGGTCATAACCATATAGAGCTTGCCTGTTAAAACAGCAACCAGTTCCCACATAGACTGGACCCTGAATCCCATCAAGCCCTTTCAAGTTGATCTAGAAAATATAATGACAAGTTATTAGGTTAATAAAAGGCAAAAGAAAATAAGGAATAAAAAACAAAACATTAAAAGCATATCAGTTGAACATACATCAAAAAACACTATATTGCGATTGGCATATCGATCGTGCAAATCAATGCCATCAAAACGCTGTGGGAATTGTACGTAGCATGTTTTCTTTCCATAGGCAGGATCCATCATGAAGCACATTGCTTCTTTAAGAGCTTTACTGTTGTTGAAGTAGTGATCACAATCCACGTTCAAGAGATAAGCACCATTGGTCAATACAGCCGAAACCCTAATCTGAAATAACACATAAAAAGCAAAATAAGAATCAATTGAACTTAATTTACAAAAAAATCATAACTTATCATTCCAACACCCATGTCGCATCATCTTCCGAACCAAAAGTTAACCATGTAGAATTAGGTACCCAAGTCCTTTTGTAGAAGCACAATATATCAATTTGATGATCGAAGACAGACCAAATGTGTTAAAATGCTAAACACGAGGAATTAGAGAGACAAACCAGAGCATTCATTGCCCCTGCTTTCTTGTGATGCTGGAAGCCAGGCCTCTTCTCACGAGAAACATATACAAGTCGAGGTAGCTCATTTCCATCAGTATCAAGGCTGCCATTATGTCCCAAGAACACCTGCTCGTCCCCATTGAAGCAAATAGGTAAATTATCAAGAATATACGAAGATATTCCCGAATACTAACACCATAGGAATAATTATAGCACCTGTATCATTCCAGGGTGATCCCTGGGATTATTTCCAGGCCACGGAGTGCCATCCTGCATTGTCCAACCTTCTTCGGGCATCTTTTGTGCTTTGGCAACAAGGGCATTGATTCGCACCTTGAATTCTTCATATTCTCTCTACAATACAAATCCTAAATTTTATGAATAATATGTGAAATGATAGAAGTAAAGTTAAATAAAATATCTGACTCACCTTCATTGCTCGGCGCTCCTTCACAAAAGAAGGCTGTATCTTGTCCTTCAAATAATCAATCTTTTGGGCAAAATAAAACTCAGGTGCCCTAGGCTCAATATTGTGCTTCTTGCAAAAAGGTACCCACTTCCTTGCGAACTCCGCGGTTTCAGAAAGAGATTCAAATGTCAACATTGCTGAACCATCATCTGAAACATAGCAAGAGACTTTGTCGACTGGGTAATCGACAGCAAGAATGGACAAAACCGTGTTGGCTGTAACAAGAGGAGGTTCTTTGAGGGGATCCACAGTACTAACAAAGACATCAACTGGTGCCAACTGTGATGGTTCGCCCTCACGATCATATCTGCCAAACATAAGACGCAAATAATTCAAGATTTCATGTGATTGGCTACTAAATTTACATCAATAATACCCAGGGTCATTACTGTTAGCATTAATACCTCAAAGCAAGCCTGTCAAGGTAGGTTTCACGATTGATTGGACACCATTTTGGAAACTGATCCAAAAGCCAAGACAAAGCAAACCAAATCTCACAAATAACTGATGTTAGCCACAATGGATATGCGTCTTTAACTGGATGAGTCACACGATATTGCATGAAGAATCCCAGAATAATAAGACGAAGAATGATTACAATACGATAAGGGGTTAAATGAGATGAAGGTATTGGCACCACGCGACTAAGAGGTTGCCGAGCATCATCAACCCTGTGGCATACAAAATAAAATACTTAGTCTAACAAAATGCTAAACTGTCCTTTTAAACTGTATCTGAATTGTTAGAAGCAAATCTTTACTTACAAGCAACAGCGTACAAGCACTATACATTCAAAACATAAAGTAATTGTAGCCTGTAATTAGTTATATAAATATGGGATGATTAACTGTGCCCTTGTGTGACACGTATCAATTCCTAAATCAGCCTAAATAACTAATTGCGAGAGAAACTGCTCACATTTGGAGTTCTTCACCATTTGACCCTGTACCTTCCATGTCACCCTTCCCTTCAGTGTATCTACTGGTCACCTGCATCACATTCTTCTCTTGTTTCAGTTTCCAACCTTCAACACGTTCCTTCCAATCAACATTGCCGAGGCCATAAGAATTCAAGTCTTTTGATGGATCCACAATTCTAACAGGAACTGCAAAGGAGGATGACATGCTCAAATAAGAAATTCTAACACATTGCTAGAAAATTACATGAAAATTATATTCAGGTAAATGGATTACCTGGCTGCCTTGGATCTACATAAGGATATGAACTAACATTCCTTTCAGAAGGCCCCAATGGACCAGAAGTAGTTCTCACAGATTGGTTGTCAGGTGTAGCACATGGAATTTCCCCAGAAGCCTAACAATATTATGCACATCAGTTAATGGATTATGTACCACCAGACAAGAAAACAAACATCTAGTGTATAAAATAATCCAGCAGAAATGATGTTTGATATAACCAAGCATAAACCACCTCCAGAAAATTTTCTATGTAATAGAAAACAAATAGACCGACTTTCTCAGAAAATCAGAACATTGAAGTTCAATTCGAATTATTTGCAAGTAAAGTAACACATCCAGAAATCCTACCAATTTGGCACATGCAGAGCAGCAGAAATACAAACTACTACAAATATACAGAAAAGCAGGCCGAGACTTTTGAGCCATTGCATAATTATCTCGTGTATTTTTTTCCTATTTTCAAGCACTTCTTAAGGCCAAAAGACAATGCAATCATTAGAATGACATACACAATGGTGCATGAAAACAAGTACATGAAGAGATCAATGTGCTTACCACCGACTGCCCACTTGTGAGTAGGGGAATTGGTCGTTGAGATTCATGTCGAGAAGATGATGAAAGTTCCACATCATCACCTTGCCATTGGCTTCTTGTCTTCCTATTGCTTTGTTCATAATTGAATTCATTCTCGAGATCATCAACATCCTCTTCATCTTCATCTCCTTCTACCCGGGGGCTCCCTGAAATAACCGGCCATTGCTAATAAATGACAGAGCAAGATTTTTGGAAAATAGTATGCTATGTAGGATCAAGTTAAACACTTACCTTTGTGTCTTTTGTATCTAGTCTTGCATTGAGGGCAAGACTGTGTCCCGTCTTTCCGCTCATACTCATAACAAGGACGGCAAACTGGAAAAGCACACTCATTGCAAGCAACAAAGAAATCACCACTAGCTGTAATTCCAACATTATCGCCACATATCTGACAGGTCTGGCCATTCAAATTCTTGAGGGGTTTGGGCTGCATTTCCAATAAACAGTTCAACTATAAGAACTCTGAAACCAAATACTCAACTTTAATTACAACATATATAATGAAAACCAAATTCTACTTTTCATGCAATGCATTCATAAAAAAATCTTCCAACAAATGCCTACCTGTTATGCTATCGAATCATTAGCATATTCTAAATGAGAAAATGATATAAGGCTAAATAAATGATAAATCCATACCGTGATATTGACATCTCACCCACAATGAGCCTTGTTATAGGTTAATAACAAAAGACTGAAAGTTTGAGTCCAAATTTAACAATGAATTCAGGGTAATTTATAACTATGTTAACTAACTGAAAATGAAGATAATTTGGAAAGAAGGGGGCGTTGTACAACTCCTGTGATATAAAACGCCAAAAAAATGCGATTTCTATCATAAATGACTACTGAAGGAAAGTCAAACCAAGATCTCACAGTTAAATGACTACTGATCTGAGTAAAAATTCACATCAAACTGAAAATTCACTGATCCTCAACTATCAGCTACTTTTAAACATGATGATCGGGCACTCAAATAGGAATCAGTATCGACACCTAGATTCCTAAAAACTAACGAAAATTTATTTCACAACTATCTAGTCCATTAATTCACTTTGTAAAGAAATCGAACTATCAAATCGAGAATGGAGTAAGTCAAGATCGGAAACACAAACCCCGCCGTCAGAATCATGACGAATCCTGACCAATTCGTTCCTCCGATAAGATCCAGCCACCATACCAGCATTTGCTTCCATGGTGGATTAGATCTTTTCAGAATCTAGACAGATCTGCAAGTGAAGATGATAGATTGTGAACTCTTCTTCGCCCTCCCAAACTCAAGTAGTCATCTCATCTCTACTTTCAGCTAGAAAAACTAAGTAGCAAGTGATAAATGAACTAAAAGCGAATGATTGTATTTAAGTAATAATTTAACAAAGCTAAGATTTGAGATTGTTTAGAGATAGCTGGTGAATGTAATATAGCAAATAGCTGTTAACAGTCTGGACCATTGCGTCACCGGCATGTGACGGTAGCACTTCAGCTCACCACTCAACTAAACTGGCTGTCGGTTGCATCTAATTTGTTTTTGTTTATTAATTGCGTGATTTGCGTCAAAACTGACGTGATACACATTTTTGTAAGGGTGTTAGGTGATGTTTCATAACATATGGATATTTTTTAACATTAAATAAATGTCTTGTGAAGGTTTAATAATAATATGCAAGTTTCGACCGGATTGAATCCTTAACTTTCATTCTTAAGCACGGTTCAACTCATTTTCACAAAAAATGCAAGTAAAAGGAAGTAATATTAATAGTGACAAATTCAGCATCGATCCTGACATTTTAAGAACCTTAAGTAAAATAATATAATAATTAATAAAAGTGGGTTCTTTGTAAAATAGTAATAATTAAAAATTATTTTTATGTAGAATCTACGATTTGATCTTTATACCTCTTGCATCAATATCAAGTAATTTATCAATTTATCAATACTAATTAATGTTCATTTTTATCATTTATATATTAAATAATAAAAATGTAAACATAAAAAATATTTTTAAGCAATTCTCAACTAGGGACCCTAGGCAGGCACACCCCTTGTACCCTGCCCAGGGCCGGCCCTGGACAAATCAGTTTTTCGAAATAAAACAGCAAACATATTTAATTGCATTTCAAATTAAAAACGGAGCAAGTTAAGATGGGAAAAAAAAACCCCACTATCAGGATCATGACAATTCTAGACCAATTTGTTACTCCGATGGGATCCAACCACCATAATAGCATTTGCTTCCATGGTGGATTAGATCTTTTCAGAATCTAAACTTGTCTGTAAGTGAAGTAACGGGATATGATGATGATTGACTATGAACTCTTTTTCGCCCTCGAACTCAAGACGTTATACCGGTAATAATTGGTAGCACCTCAGTCTAGGAAATGTATTAGGTGCAAATGAACGGAAAATTAAGAAAGTTGAGAATTTTGTAATAACGTAAATCGATAAATCAATCGTTTCAATGATATGATAAATATTTTCTAATTATGATGAAAACCCTTCAAACTACAATTAAAAGGAACGGGAAATATTTTCTACATGATTACATACAAGTAAGGGAAATTGTTTTATTAGATAGGGGTTTTTATGGGAATACCAGAAAAAGTCAAAATAATTTTAGCGCATGCCATGGTATAATTTCACAAATATCACAATTTAATTTTTAATTTTTCAAAAAACATGAATTTAAGTTTTGAATTTTCAACAAACGTGAATTTAAGTTTTGATTTTTCAAAATACGTGAATGTAAGAATAAGCATCAATTTAGGGTATAATAGTTATTATACTAGGTGTAACAGTTATTATACCATGTATAACAGACTTTATACTTGGTATAACAGACATTATACCTGGTATAACAGACATTATACCTGGTATAATAGTCAATATACCAGGTACAATGTCTATTACATTGTTCGAATATGAAATTTCAAAATAGATCTTAAAATTTTCATTATCTTCAATGATTTGAATATTTTTTTGATATTCTTTGTTATGTTGACTATTATACCGGGTATAAAATTCATTATACCTGGTATAATGGCTATAATATTATTCAAATTCGATATTTGAAACTTGATCTTATTACTTTTTTATCTTCAATTATTTTTTATAATTTTAGTTTGTATTAAACTAGGTATAATGACATTATCTGAAAATTGGATTCTAATGTGAAATATGAAACTTGATATTAATACTTTCTTTAAATCCAATTGATTGAATATTCTTTAATATTATTCGTTATAATGATTGTTATACCAGGTATAATTACCATTATACCTGGTATAATAACCATATACTATTCAAATGTGAACCCTGAATTTGGATCTTAATACTTTCTTCATCTCTAATGATCTGAATATTTTTTGAATTGTTATAGTGATTATTATACCGGATATAATACTCATATACCTGGTATAATACTTATTATACCAGGTATAATACTCATTATACCAGGTATATGACTTAATCTGCTACTGGTATTAAATTTGAAATTTGAAATGGATCTTATTATATTTCATATCCAATGATTTGAAAAATCTGTAATATCATTCGTTCAAAAAAACTTACAGATTTGTTAACAATCAAACCACAAAAACATCATATTTGAGAAACTTGAAATCATGAGTTTAAACTTCATAAAATTTACCAAATAATAAATCTCCTCCATTGAAAAGTAAAAAAATCACAGTAAACACAAAAACACAACAAACACAAGAACGCAGGAAAAAAGAGATCTAAACACGACAAAATTGCTAGAAAAGATAAACAATGTCAAAAAAACACAATGTAATCTGGATAAAAAGAACAAAAATGAAAAACAAACTCAATCGCGATCCAAAACAGAAAACTCAATCGCAAATCCAAATTTGAAA
>CATIWQ010270925.1:0-29210 GCA_949673415.1 Euphorbia schlechtendalii | reverse complement strand
ATAGACATATCATAAACTTCGAAATAGAAAGTATAAGTAGAAAGAAAAGCAAAGTTGTAAGGTATGCAAGTGAAAGCTAAAGTTGATCAAACCATATCCACTCTTTAATGGGAGTCGTCAATTCCCGCAATTCCTGCGTCTTCTTTGAATTCGATCTTGTCCCTTACAGAACCTCTGCTAGGATGCTATTCTTGGTGAATATCGAACAAACGAATATTGAAGAACGAAAACTTTTATTGATAAGTGATTTGCAAGTACACTTATACAACAATCGCTCGAGAATATAGAGAAATCTGGTGATCGAAACAAGGATTCGAATCACTTAAACATTTTCTCGCTAACACTTAAGAACATAGTGAATCTAACTATACACACACTATATCTCTCTATCACTTTTTGCACTCTATACCACACTAATCCAATGCACTGCTAATGCATGAAATTTGTGAAGAATTGGAGCCCTATTTATAGAGTTTGAAGGGTTGCGTCTATCTAAACGAAGAGTCACATCCATTGGTGAAAGATTACAACTCTTCAATGTGATTGGTTGAGATGCTTTGATTTAATCCATAATGGATAGGAACCTTTTCATGATTAGTTAACTCCTGATAAGAGTCTTTTCATTGGTAGTTGAAGGCGGTTGATGGTAGTTGATCATGCTTATCTGGCGGTTGGTAGTTAAGAAGATAATACCAGAAAACCATCCATGTCACGATCGTGATATGTGATTCACAACCGTGAATCTTTGATTGGTAAATTTCTGTTTCTAAAGTGAACTGGTCATGACCACGAGGCATTGACGCGACTGTGAATTGAGTTTTCTTCAGAAATCTCCTTGTAACTTCACCGTTCTTCGATAGCTTCGATTCTAAGCCAAATCTTCAAGTTCCACGCATATTTTTGCACCTTTTTCACTCTTTTTTCCTAGAATTCCATTTTTGATCATTTTACTCCCAAGATTCACCTAGTATCTGCATTTACATAAAAAACAACTACACACCATGTGAAATCTTTTATATGAAGTATAAAAATGACTTAAACTATAGTGTTTATTGTATAAAATTTATATGATAATAAGTGTAATTATACACTTATCAGACGTGAGCCACAACATCGTGAAGCTAGTAGAATCCGAGTCAAGGTTCTTTCTAGTCCGTGATAATAAGCAAGATGAGGTCCTCAAGCTGCTAAAGGATATCTCGAAGAAGCTAGGCAAGGCCCTTGTCATGAACATTGACTCTTTCCATACCAAGATGGATATTCTTCGGTGAGAGGTCTCTGATCACATAACAGAGAAAGTCGCCTCATTGGAAAATCTTCTAGTAACTGCAATGGGATTGATTTTTCCTAACATGCCTATACCATGCGCGCCTTTGACCGAGTCCCTCTACCCTGAGACTAGAATGATAATCCACACCAAGCTGAATGTCATCAAAACCAAGGTGGAAGATTTAATGAAGAAGGTGGATTCACTTCTCAAGATGGGAGAGCTGGATGAAAAAGACATTGATTACACTTCATGGTGTATCGCATCCATTGGTCTAAAAATTCTTGACATTGAATCTCAGCTGAAGCTTGCACTGATAACAATAGACTTTCGTAGTCTCCTTTAGTGTTTTCAATAGTTTGCGAATCAAGGTTTTGACCAGATAGCTCATCTCTCGCGTTGCCACCATCTTCTTCTCAGTGAGTTGAATGATCAAGACTTCTTCTCAACCAACAACAAGGAGCAATTAGAGCAAGAGATTTCCCTAAAGATAATTGGCATGCAAGAGAGCTTCCAAGCTACACTTGATCCCTTTAATGTATGTCTTGATCAAATTTTTCAAGGTCAGATAGCAAAGGGGGAGAAGGTAGATGAAGATGCACTCAAAATGGCAAATCTAAACAAGGGATCTCTTCCAAGGCATTCTCATTCACTTCATCCTTTAAAGACATCCAATCTGGATAAGACCAAAACTACTGGATCTTCCTGTTTAGTGCATAAAAAAAGTCTAGGCCATGTACCAAGTAGTTGTAGAACTTTAGGGCTTAGTTTATAATCTTAGCTAATGACATACTTTATGTACTGACTAAGTCATTTTTTGATATATTAATAAAATTACAAGTTCCAACCTCAAGTTAAAATCTTCTTAACTTTTTATGCTCCATATATTTGTTGTTGTGTATCTAACAATGTAGTACAGGAAAACATACAAGAGACCAAACCTTTAAAGCCAAAGTTGAAGTAAAACATTGCCCCAATCAAAGAAGAAATCCTCTGAGTATGGGGGAGCTAAGACGCTTGTAGAAGACTCACTCAGTATGGGGGAGCTCAAGCTGACTAAGGGAAGTCACTCAGCACAAGGGAGTTTTACATCGCTTTCAGGTATTCTCTAATCTCTGAACTATTTATTCAATTAACTTCTTTTACTACCTAGTTTGCTATCTATCCAAAATGGGGGAGATTGTAGAACCCAAGTTAATAGTACTTCATAATACTGAGCTGTTTTGGAAATAACAAACTGACTAGGATAGTGAAATTAATTAAGTACTAAGTAGACACTTAATTAATAAAGATGACTTGAGTTTATTCAAGGGAGAATAACTTAGTTTTGCTGGATAATTAATTAAGTTATGACTTTGAGTATGAAAAGCTGAGTTTGTGCTGAGTAATACATAGTTTAGAATTACCTCACTCAGCTCGTGCTGAGTTCTACTTTTATTTAATTAAAAGCATGTTATTTGACACATAGAGACTTCATGACACATGTCAGTACGGATGTCAGAGATCCCTCGCTACAGTCTAAGTAAAAGGAATTTTTCTGTTATGCACCGCATCTTAAGTGTTTACGTGCGTTTCTGTCAACATCAACAATGGTCATCCAATGAGAAAACTCCATGTTGCATTCTAGCATGTCTCTCATAGAACCAGATTGCTTGAAGACAAATACGATTTTGTCAATGGAATTTTATTACGCTTCAACATTCATATTCTATCTCTAAACATCCTGGAATCTATCTCTAACGGGAAGATTCGAAAGATTTGAAGAGATGAGAAATTGAAGATTAGCAATATCATAAAGTTTGCAATGACCACTTCGCAGAGCTTCAAAGTATGAATAGAAGATTGGAGTAGACATTGAAACTTGGTGAATCACCTCAAATTTCTTAACAGCTAAAACGCTACGCAAATTACTCTAGCTTCCAAAGAAATTCCATCGCAAGTAATCAGCAAACAACAAAGTCATATTTGTTTGTAATAGAGAGAAACCACTAAGATTAACATTGTAAGGATTCAAGATTTCTATAACTTGAATCTAGTTCGCATTCTTAATTAATCTAAGTGTTAGTTTGGGAAGGGTACCCAAACTGAGTTAAGCAATAGTTAGAAAGGAGGGGACTTTCTGTAATAGTGTCTGCCTACTATAAAGGATTCTCTGCCGATTGAAGGAATGACTCAGTAGTGGATTAAAGCTCGGAGACGGTATCCGAGGACTGGAGGTAGGCTAGGGGCCGAACCAAGATAAATCTCAGTTGTTGATGTTCTAACTTTAAGCATTGAGCTTTAGTATTGATAAGCTCATTCATCTCTTTCTCTCATTCATTTTCTTGCTTGTTATCTGATCTATGTTGAGTAGTCTTACTCAGCTAAAGATTGAAGATATATTGAGCTCGCAAATCTAAGTAGTTTATAAGTTTTAATAAAGCACTCAACAAGCATACTCAGCACGCATATAAAAACCATACTTAGTGAATATCTGTAAAAATATTAAAAGTAACCAAGATTAAGCATTCACCCCCTCGACTGTTGTTCAAAGATCGTTTACAAACCAACATATATAATCAACATAGATTTGGACTAGTAACACATCTTCTTTTTTTTGCTGGATAAATAGAGTCGTATATGCTTTCCCTCTTTCATAGCCTTTCTGATTAGGAAATTGGTCAGCCGCTCATACCAAGCTCTTGGAGCTTACTTCAATCCGTAGAGAGCTTTCTTCAATTTGAAGATATGCTCAAGATTCTTTGGATCTTCAAAGCTTGGAGGCTGGTGAACATAAATTTCCTCTTGAATTAATCAATATAGGAATGCGCTTTTAACATCCATTTAAAATAATTTGAAGTTCATACGGGATGCGAAAGCACACATGATTCGAATTACTTCAAGCTGAGCTATAGGAGCATAAGTTTAATCATAATCGATGCTTTTTTGCTAATTGTAGCCTTGATCAACAAGCCTGGCCTAGTTTTTGAAAACAATGCCATCTTCATCAAGCTTGTTCTTAAACACCCATTTGGTGCCGATGATTGATTTTCCTTTGAGATTTGGAACTAGATCCCAAAAATCATTGCGCTTGAACTAATCGACCTCCTCTTACATCACAATCATCCAATAATCATCTCCTTCTTCATCTTCAAAATTTTTGGGCTTAATCAATGAGATGAAAGCTGGATGGCTCATCATCCTACTAAGTTGACCTCACATCTTCACTAGATTATGAACATCATCAATAATACTTTCGAGACGATGGTTGTCATGAGTTCTAATCTCCCTTGGCAGACTTGGATCTACAGTTAGAGGTTCTGCATTTGGTTGTTGAGGCTGAAGTTGATTTTCTCCTTCGTTGAAGTTTATAGAGAGATCTTCATCTTCTTTGACTTCCTCAACTCCAAGTTCTTGTGCTAGGTTAGGCAGCCTAGAGAATGGCATGTTGAGTGAATTTTGTTATTGAGTTACTCCTTCATCTTCATCAGATGGACTTCTATCTGCATTGTTAGTTTCATCAAAATCTACATGCATAGACTCCTATAAAAGGCTTGTTCTTTTGACATTTATTCTATATGCCCTACTATTAGTTGATTATCCTAGAAAAATACCTTCATCAACCTTTTGATCAAACTTAGCTAGCTATTCCTTGGTGTTAAGAATAAAGTACCTATAACCAAATTATCCTAGATGACCAATCATAGGCTTATGCCCTCGCTAAATCTCATAGGGTGTCTTCTTAAGAATTGGGCGAATTATAACCTGATTCAATATATAACAGGCTATGTTGAGAACCTCTCCCTAAAAGTACTTTGGTAGATTGTTATCACTCAACATGGATCGAGCTATGTCAACAATGGTTATGTTCTTCCTTTCTACGACCCCATTTTGTTGAGGAGTGTTAGGAGTAGAAAAATTATGGTCAATACAATGTGTTGAATAGAATTCTTCGAAATGGAAAATCTCGAATTCACATCCATGATCATTTAGTTTTCTATTGATTTTAGTTCCTAGTTCTTTCATAATCTGATTACTAAGTTTGACAAAAGATTCAAAGGTTTCATCTTTGCTACTCAACAAGACTACCCAAGTGAATCTCGTGAAGTCGTCCTCAACCATTAATGAGAATCTCTTACAACCAATGCTCATAGGATGAACTAGGCTGAAAATATCTAGGTAGAGGAGCTCCATCGGTCACTTAGTTACTATCTAATTAATTGACCTAAATGATTTCTTAACTTACTTACCGAGTTGGCAAGTTGAGCAAAGTTTATCCTTCTCAAAGATGATACTGGGAAAACCCATAACTAATTGCCTTTTGGCCAGTTTGGAAAGAATGTTCATACTTAAATTACCTGACCTTCTTTGCCAAAGCCACGAATTATCCTCCTTTTATATAAGAAAAACATTGGTAGAGCCCAGGGATGAATCAATCATAAATGCATTATTTATTCTAGAAGCAAAGAGAATAGTTGAGTTAGTGTTACAGTAAATAACTAAGCAACCTGTTGAGTGGAATGTTACCCAACATCAGCTTTGAAAAGGATGAACTTTGCTCAACTTGCCAACTAGGTTAGCAAATTAAGAAATCTTTGAAGTCAATTAATCACGTAGTAACTAAGAGATCGTTGGAGCTCCTCTACCAGGATCATTTAGGCCTAGTTCAGCCAATGAGCATGGATGGTAAGAAATTTTCATTGGTGGTTGTGGATGACTTCACAAGATTCATTTGGGTAGTCTTGCTGAGTAGTAAAGATGAAACATATGAATCTTTTATCAAGCTCAGTAACCGGATAATGAATGAAATAGGAACTAAAATCATTAGAATCCGAAGTGATCATGGACATGAATTCGAGAATTTCAATTTCGAAGAATTCTATTCAGTGTGTGGTATTGACCACAACTTCTCTTCTCCTTATACTCCTCAATAAAATAGGGTTGTAGAAAGGAAGAATAGAACCATAGTTGAAATGGCTCGATCCATGCTAAGTGATAACAATCTACCAAAGTACTTTTGGGGAGAAGTTGTTAACATAGTGTGTTATATCTTGAATCAGGTTTTAATTTGCCTAATTTTGGAGAAAACACCCTATGAACTTTGGCTAGGGAGCAAGCCTTAGATTAGTCTTCTCAAATCTTTTGGTTGTAGGTCCTTTATTCTTAACAACAAAGAGAAACTAGGAAAGTTTGATCCTATGTTTGATGAAGGTATGTTTTTGGGATACTCAACTAATTACAGGGCATATAAAATATATGTTAAAAGAACTAGCCTGTTAGAGGAGTCTATGCATGTGGATATCGATGAAGACAACAATGCAGATAGATGTCCATCTAATGAAGATAAAGGAGTACCCCAACAAGCGAATCAACTTAGCATGCCACTCTCTATAATATCCAACTTAGCATAAGACCCCCTCTGCTGAGGAAGTCAAAGATGATGAGGATCTTTCTATCAACTTCAATGATGGTGAAGATCAACCTCCACCTCAACATCCCATTATTGATTTTCCAGCACCTGATCCCAGTCTTCCAAGAGAGATTAGAGTTCATCGCAACCATCTGTTAGACAACAGAGTGGAGATGCGAGGTCAGCTCAGCAGGATGATGATTCATCCAGAATTCATTTCATTGATCGAACCCAAGAAGTTTGAAGATGATGAAGGAGATGATTATTGGATGATAGCAATGCAAAAGGAGCTGGATCAGTTCTAGCGCAATGAGGTTTAGGATCTAGTTCCAAAGCTGAAAGGGAAATCTATTATCGAAATAAAATGGGTATTCAAGAACAAGCTAGATGAAGATGGATCTGTTGTTAGGACCAAAGCTTGGCTTGTCACTCAAGGTTACAATCAGTAGGAAGGATTCTATCATGATGAGACTTATCCTTCTGTAGCCCTTCTTGAAGCTATTTTAATCCTGTGAGCTTTTACATCTCATATGAACTTCAAATTGTTTCAAATGGATATCAAGAGTTCATTCCTGAATGGATTCATTCAAGAAGAAGTCTATGTTCACCAGCCTCCAAGCTTTGAAGATCTAAAGAATCCTGAGCATGTCTTCAAACTGAAATAGGCACTCTAAGGATTGAAGCAGGCTCCTAGAGCTTGGTAGAAGAGGTTGACCAATTTCTTGATCAGCAACGGCTCTGAAAGAGGTAAGATAGATACAACTCTATTTATCAGGTGAAGAAAAGAAGATGTGTTGCTCATCCAAATCTATGTGGATGATATTATCTTTAGAGCAGCTGATGAGAAGCTATGGAAGGAGTTTAGCAAGCAGATGAAGAGCGAATTCAAAATGTCTATGATGGGAGAGCTTAATTTCTTTCTCAGTCTTCAAATCAAGTAGACTGAAGATGGAATTTTCATCATTCAAGCTAAGTATTCCAGAGAAGTCCTTAAGAAGTTTAACATGGAACATTCGAAGCCAATGTTTACTCCCATGGCCATTGATACTATCCTAAGTAAAGATGAAGTTGGAAAACCTATGGATATTAAATTTTACAAGGGAATCATAGGCTCTCTTCTTTATCTCAGCGCTAGTAGGCCAAACATTCAGTATGCACTATGCTACTACGCTCAGTATCAAGCTAACCCTAGAGAATCTCATTGAACCACTGTTAAGAGAATTCTCAAGTACTTGCAAAGCTCAATTAAAGCAGGTCTATGGTATCCCAGTAACTTAGATTTCACTCTTAGGGGATTTATAGATGGTGATTACGGTAGAGACAAGCTCGATAGGAAAAGTACAATTGGAGGATTTCATTTCCTTGGAGAGTGCCTTGTTTTGTGGTATAATAAGAAGCAAACTTCTATTGCACTGGGTAAAGCTGAACCTGAGTACATGGCAGTAGGAAGTTGCGTAGCATAACTACTTTGGATTAAGCAGCAACTAGAAGATTATGGTATAAAGTCAAATTTTCTCAAAGTTATGTGTGATAACAAGAGCGTAATTAACTTATCCAAAAATCTTGTTCAGCATGGCAGGATGAAGCATGTCAATATCAGACATCACTTTATTAGGGATTACGTGCTACAAGGATATGTCAAGCTAGAGTATGTTCCTTTAGAAGAACAACATGCTAATATCTTCACCAAACAATTGCCAAAGGAGCAATTCTGTGTTCGAAGGAAATTAATCGGAATGCAAAATCTGCATTGAAGTAGAAGAAGGAAAATGAAATTCTCAAAATTTTGGCTAAGTGTTGGAGATCAAGCCTTAAGAACATACGTGGATAACACCATCCATATTTTTAAAGTAACAGCATAAGGAATAGTTTCGCAGTTAAAATTCAAGCTCTAGGTTTTCAAAAAGATGTGCGTTTGAAGTGAAACCATTTTTATCTAAACTCACCATTTACTGAGACGGTTAATCTCTTGGTAATCTTAGCATTCATTTTTCATCAAGCATCGTGGAAGCACCACGTACTCCTTAGAGATACTACTGCCTATATAAGTTTAAACATTTAATGAGTGAAGCTTTACTAGCAAACTACGTTTTTGAATTCTAAAGCAATTGAACCCTAATCTTCTCTTCTCATTCAAACCCTTTCAATCTCTCTCAAACACCGATTACTCGAACAAGCTTTAAGTGTTTTACCACCACATCTCTGAAAATTATTGCGAACACTGAGGGAAAAACTGAAAAGTTGACCCTAAAAGAAGGCACCCTCTTCACTAAGGTGGATTGGCCCGATAAAATAAATTTTGGTTGAATCTACGAAGTAGACTATGAAGGGTTACTGAGGAACAAAATCATGCACAGAATCATCAAATAGCAACACCTCAACTCCTTCTTGAAGATGGAAGGACCTACCATTATAGGACTCATCAAGGCATTCTACTCTAACCTCTACACCATTCAAGGGTTTAATTATGTGATGATGATGGATTTCGAAGGCAAATCAACCTTTATCTGCTCGAGACTGATTGGAAGCATTCTCAACATGCCTACAAGAGGCACTTATCTTCGCAAGACTGGTGATAAGAATGCCATTCTTATTCCTGAGGATTGGGAGTTCCCCTCTAATTATGTATCAAGGAAGATAGCAGCGAGTGGAATGAGCTGGACAGCTAGAGTTTGCCATGAGCTGGTGGTGAAGCTGTTGCTACCAAAGACTAGGTCTGTAACTAGCTACACCTACTTTGAGAGGTGTGTGGTCTACCATATGGAAGAGGGTAAGAAGCTTAACTGGCCAGTGGTGATTCTTCACCATTTGACCAAGTTGACTATTTCCTATCATTATGGTTACCTCATAATTGAATTGATGAGGGCAGTAAAAGTGGACATTGCTTAGTTTTTGGGGGAGTCTAGTGACATAGTTCTACATGTGAAGAAGTGATTTGACATGTCTCACTTCAATAAACTTGTTCACAACCAGGTACATACTAGGTACAACAAGGCACAATAGAAGCGCAAGCTTAAGTGTGTACCGACAATAGTACCGGTGGACATCCTGAAGGAGGATGAAGATGGTTTCATGGTCGACTTTGATGATTACAATGACTCATACAAAGTTCTCATATCCAGCATCCTGGAGAAAGTCACCGCTATCACCTCCTCTCCCAAGTAGAAGGCTGTTTCCTCTAAGGCTAAGGGGAAAAGCCCTACGAAATCCAAAGCTGATAAGGCCCCTTCAGCCTTAGTGAAGGAAGATGAAGGCTAAAACCTACACATAAAGAGAAGTGGAGGCCAAACTTCAAGTTGAGCAACAGGCGGAGGAACAAGAAGATGTGACTACGACTAATGAGTCCCTATGCCAAAGAAAGCGTAGAATGGTATTCTCAAAAAGAAACTAAGGAGTAGGGTGAGGCTAAGAAGTCTAGAGATGAGGACACTCTAGGTCCTAACACTGCTGCTAAAGTATAAGAAATATTTGCCGAAGTTAAGGGCAATCAGCGTAAGTAATTTGCCACCTATAAGCCCTTGCAAAGAAATGTGCAGGTGGTGAGTTGCGAGAAGGATGTTGGAGACACCTTATCCTTGATTCTTGAGGAGTTTGATCCTCAAGACCCCAACATTCCTACACCTTCTTTCACTCAAGTTGAGTAGCCTTCTACTCAGCATGAGCAACCTCAAGCTGACCCATCCTTGGGTCAAACAGCTAACCTCGAGGTTCCTTTAAATCCAAACCCTTCCGCTTCTCCTATACTAAGAACTGTGCTCAGCAAGGAAATGTAAGTGGTTAGAATGTTTAGGAAAATTTTATAGCTCGTGAAGTAACTGAACCCAGTAGAGAGCCAATCCATGAGGAGTAGGCTGTTACATCTTTCTTGGTAGAAATGAGAGAGTTAGCTAAGAAGAAATTCCCTACTCTCAAAATAACTACTGAGTTAGATGGAGCAATAAGCAAACTGCTACTTGCTCAAGAATTGATGGACTAGTCCTCCGAGCCTAAGGAAAATTTTCCTGAATTCAAACAACACACAAGTGTGCCTAGCGAATCTCTATACTTCTAGGAATTTGAAAGGCTCTAGGGTAGCTTATTGGTTATTCGAAATCATTTAGCAAAAGAGAGTGCCAAAAGCTTGGTGGATAAGATGATGCTAATCCTGAACGGGTTAATGGATTCTGCAGCCTAGCTTTGGGTAGCAATTACTTCTATCCCCACGTCTACTACTATGGTTGATGTAGTAGCAGGTTAGATAAACGGTAGTGTAGAAGCTGATACAGAGTAGCTAAGTTAATTGAGTTCTAGAATGGGAATTCAAGTGACATAGATCCATTAGCTTCGAAAGGAGCATGCCAAAATAAAGGCGTTGATCGATTGTAAGATAGCAAACATCCTCGAAGAGGTAGAAACAACGAAGGACGTTGGGCACGGTATCATAAAGTTGCTAGAATTTAAGTCTAAATTTTTGTTGTCGCACAATAATAAGCAAGATTCTATGGCCAAGTTGTTGACTGATATCTCTAGGAAGTTGGACAAAGCACCAATGTCAAATCTAGACTCCATCAGCACCCAGTTTGAAGCCATCAGCTGCGAGATCAAAGATCACACTACAACCAAGATTGCTGACTCTCAAAAGTTTTTGGTGAAATCCATGGGACAGCTATTTTTGGAGATGCCTATTCCTTGCCCTCCTCCAATGGAATCACATTGCTTTGAGATGAATCTGACCGTTCATTGAAAACTAAATTTTCTCAAGGGTATGCTGGAGGAGTTAAAAATTGGTGTGGACTCCCTAACTCAAATAAGAAAACTCAACATAAAGGATATTGATTACAGTGCCAAGTTTCTAAATAAAAAAATATGCCCAAAGATCATTGATATGGAAGCAAAGTTGAAGGTTGCACTATCAACAACGGACTCCATAGCCCTGCTATTATGTTTCTAACAATTTACATGCCAATGATTTGATCAAATCGCACACCTCACTCGCTATCATAATCTTCTACTGTCAGAGCTAAATGATCAGGGGTTCCTATCCACCAAAGGCAAGAGGAAACTAGAAGAAGAAATTTCTCCACACTCATTGGCCATCAATCAGACATTCAAGCTGCTCTCGACTCCTTCAATGTTTGCTTGGAGTAACTTGTTTCAAGTCAGATAGCAATGGGGGAGAAAGTAGCTGAAGAAGCTGTAAAGAAGGCACATTTAAAGAAAGGAAATCTTTTAAGGCAACTACAGAAACCTCAGCCATAGCAAGAATAGCCAAGTCTATCTCAAGACTAGTCTAGAACTTCAACATCAAAGCAATAATATAAGAAATAGATAGGCCAATGTACCTAAGTAGTTTAGCAAACTTGTAATAGGATCTCATGTAATCTTAGTTCAGGACATAGTACATGTACTGACTAAGTCAAATTTTTTATTAATAATATTACAAGTTTCTACCTCAAGTTAAGAGCTTCTTAACTTTAAATTTCTATTATATATGTCGTGTTTTGCTATGTATTGAAAATGTAATGCAGGAACTCCTACAAGAGACCAACCTTGAAGAAAAGTTGAAGTTAGAAAATGTCCCAAATCGAAGAAAAATTCTCCAAGTATGGGGGAGCTGAGCTGCTTGAGGAAGACTTACTTAGTATGGGGGAGTTCAAGCTGACTAAGGGAAGTCACTTAGCAAAGGGAGTCTTACATCACTTTCCAAGTATTTCTGATATTCTTAAACTACTTTATTCAAATAACTTCTTCAATCACCTAGTTTGCTATCTACCCAAAATGGGGGAGATTGTAGAACCCAAGTTAACAGTACTTCACAATACTTAAACATTTTGAAAATAGCAAACTAAATAGGCTAGTGAATTTAATTGAGTACTAACTAGACTCTTAGTTAATGAAGCTGACTTGAGTTTTGTTTAAGGAAAAACAACTCAGCTATGTTGAGTCATTAATTAAGTTATGACTTAGAATAGGAAAAGCTAAGTTGCGCTGAGTATTACATAGTTTAAGTAAATATCTTCTCAGCATGTGCTGAGTACAACTTTTATTAATTAAAAGCAGTTTCATTTGACACTTTGAAAATTGAATGACACACATGAGTTTAACATTTTTTCTGTGAGAGACTGAATATTCCTTACATGCTTTTCAAGTTAAAGCGTTGAAATTAAAGAAGATTTCAAGTGGTCCTCAGAAGACAAAAGGTGTTAGTACTGAATTTCGGGAATTCTTCATAAATGTCTAAGGCAAAAGGAATTCTCTATCATTTCTCAATGTCTCTATGCGACTCTACCAATGTCAGCAATTTTAACTAATCAGAAGATTCCACATTGTATTCTCGCGCGCCTCTATCAAACTAAATTACTTAAAGATAAATGAGATTTTATCAATGGAATTATATCACGCCTCAATGTTCAACTTTCTATCTCTAAATGTCTTGGAATCTATCTCTAATGGGAAGATTCGAAAGATATGAAGACAAGAGAAAATAAAGATTAGCAAGCCCGAAAAGTTTGCAATGGCTACTTAATAAAGCTTTAAGTATAAATAGAAGATGGAAACAGATGTTAAAACTTGGTGAATCACCATGAATTTCTTAAGAGCTAAATCACTGCAAAAATCCTTCGAGCTTCTAAGAAATTCCATTTAAAGCAATCAACAAACAATCCATTTTCACATCTATTTGTAATAGAGAGAATCACTCAGTAAATTAAAATTGTAAGGATTTAACTGTTTATAAGTTGAATCCAGTTCATAAATTCGTATTCATCTTTGAGTGACAGTTGGGAAGGGTACCTAAACTGTGTTGAGTGGTAGATTAGAAAGAAAGGTACTTTCTATAAAATTGTTCTATCCACTGTAAAGGCTAATATTCCTAAGTAAGGAAAGATCAACTAATGGATTTAAGCTCGAAGAGGATATCCAGGGATTGGAGGTAGGCTCGGGGCTGAACTAGGATAAAACCAAGTGTTGACATTCTTACTATCATTATCTAGTCTTTATCATCAAGCATTCTTTCTATTCTAAATCATTTTTTCTTGAAAAACCAATTTGTGCTAAGTAGGAACTCACAAAGAATTGAAGATAAACTATCTAGTACAGCTGAACAATTCGTAAGTTTTAAAGTGCTTAGCATCGCATATCTCAACATGCATTTAAAACTTAACTTTGTTCAAAATTGTTATAAAAATTAAATGTAATTGAGAATCACATTCAATCCCCCTTTGCTATCATTTATAAGCCGTTTAAGGACAAATATTACCTTTTTGGTTATCTCCGAAAGTGACACTTCCATTTCTTTTACGCTCCAATGAGATGAATTGGCTTTCATCTCTCACCATATGCCTAGAGCATTCGCTATCCAAATATCACATTAGAGTGTCATTAGGAGATCTTAGTTTCACTTAAAAAACAATCACTTCTTCTTAGGTACCTATTCTTTTGAGCTAGGTCCTCCTTTGTTAGCAGTTCTTAGATTAGTCTTAGTCGTCATAATAACCATTTTTATGCCTACAGAGAACTATAGCATGTCCACCTTTGCCACAAAAGGCACATGTCACTTTTGCTTGAGGCTAGCTCACTTTCTTCTTTTTAGAGGAATTCTTCCTCTTAGAATTGTGAGTTTGGTTACTCGAAGTTAGACTATAGGATGGAGGAGGAGCCCAAATCTCCTTCAAAGTTGTTATCTCAGCAGTCAACTCATCTAATCACATAGTGAGTTTGCTGTTATTGCATTTATGATACTAAGCTTTTCTTGAAGAATGCAGATATCAAGAGATAAGGAAGCGATAGTGTCTTCTTGATCTTCACTTCTCCTCACTAGCTCCTTGATATTTTTCCCTAACTTATTAGTTAGTTTTAAAAAGTCAAAGGGTACCTGGGGAAACTCTTGAAATTAACAAAGGGATTTTAGGATGTACCTCAGCTTGGGGGTTCTTCCCTTTGTTGCGCTCAGCTTCAGAGTTAGCAGCAGATTGGTTTCTCTTGGAAGCAAATGCCGGGCTCTCGCCCCTTTCATTTTCAATCACCATTAAGCAGGGGTTGGTAGAATCTGTACCTTCTTCATCTGAGGATGAAAACTCCTCAAAGTTTCTCCAAGTGGTGGTAAGTGCCTCATTTTTCCTAGAAAACCTCATCTTATATCTATCCTTCTTTGTCTTTGGATAAGATGATTGAATATGGCCTTTCTCATCACAGCCAAAGCACTTAGTGTCTTTTCTAAACTCATTCTTGGGTCCTTCCTAAGCTCCTCATCGGTGTTGAGTTGACTTTTTTTAGCGAGAAACTTCAACTTGCTGAACTTCCCGTACTTCTTCATGAAGTCCTCGAAACACCTAGTTAGAAGAGCCATTTGCTCATCCAAATCGCTGCTGGAGGATTCGACTGATGAATTAGCTTTTAGGATAATGGCTTTTCTCTCTCTCTCCTTGCCTTTACTTCTTTTGGAGTCATCGGTATATTTCCTCAGGGACATTTCCTATGTCAACAAGGTACCTATAAGCCTATCATAGCTATAGGTCATAAGATCATGAGCCTCTTTGATCATGTTCTTCTTGCCATCCACTTTCAGGTAAGAGTGCGGAGAATCTTCTTCACCATTTCTTCTTCGGTGAAATCCTTTCCTAATGTATTTAGTTCATTAATGATATTAATGAACCTGGTATTCATTAACTGAATACCCTCTCTGACACCTATCTGACACATCTCATACTCTCTCAGCATGAGATTGATCTTTAACTCTTTGACCTTGTCAGTCTCCTTGTATGCCAACTCCAGTTCTTCCACATTTTTTACACCATCTCATAGTTAGAGACCTTGTTAAATTCTATAAGATCTAGCGCACAATGTAAGTAGCTGATGGTTGCTACATTCTCTTTGAGAAGTCTCAAGTTAGCATCATCATAATCCTGCAGATCATCTAAGTGACATTCCCCTTTTTTAACGATGGTAAGAATTCTAGGGCTAAGCTCTATAATGAACCATGTTTACATGCTTTTATGATTGAATGAATTTGCTCATGCGGTTTAACATGTAATGATTTCTATCAAATAGTGAAGGCTTGGTTACAGACATTCCTTCTTTAAGATATACCATATATCCTGAGCCAGAGCTAAAATTGTTATAAGCCATTTTGGATCTTTAACTCTAAGATTGTGAGTCTATAAGCTACGCACTTGCTCTCATACAACTTGGTCCTAAACGGTTTAATATAAACAACAAACGGGGGTGAATGCTTTACTTTGTTCTTTTTAGATATGATAAAAGCTCATTTTCCAAGTTCAGTTTTAGATGCGTGATGAGTAAAAACGTGCTTAGTTGGGTCTAAAAACTATAAACCACTCAGCTTCGCTGGCATAGTTTATCTTCAACCACTATTGAGTACTTTATCAAGCTCTGATTAGTTTTGCAAGGAATACTTGTAAACTAAGAGAATGATGAATGAGTGAAACACAATAAACACAAGCCTAGAAGGTTTAAATGTTAATACCTATGATTTTATCATGGTTCGGCCCCTAGCCTACCGCTAGACCCTGAATTCCTTTCCAAGCTTTAATCCACTAGTGTTTTCCTTCCTTCCTTATGTAGAGAAGCCTTTACAGTGGATAGATAAGATTACAGACTGTGCCTTCCTTTCTAACCACCTCTTAAACACAATTTAGGTATCCTTCCTAAACTGTCACTCAGATTTCTAAAAGAAGTTGCGAATAGAGGATTTGAACTTATAAAAAGCGTTGAATCCTCTACAATGCTAAATCTAAAGTGATCACTCTCTAATACAAACAGATGGAAAGATTCTTGTTTGCTTGATTGCTTGATTTAGATTTTCTAACAGCTGGGAGTGATTGAATAGAGTTTCAACTCTTAAGAAATTCGAGGTGATTCATCAAGTTTGAACGTTTGCTTTAGTCTTCTATTTATAGTTGAAGTTCTTCGAAGTAGCTGTTACAAACTTCTCATTCTGACTTTATCTTTAATTTCTCTTCTCTTCATATCTTTTGAATTTGCCCATTTGAAACAAATTCTAGGATGTTCAAAGAAAGAGATTTCGAACATTGAGGCACAAGCTTAATTCATAAATCTTTGATGTGTCAAAAACTCATTTCCTTCACACAATCCATTATGATAAAGAGGTGTGTGAAATGCAATGTGGAATTCTATGAATGGTTAACTTACTAACCTTGTAGAGTTGTAAGGAGACACTAATAAACGATGCATGTTAGAGGATTCCTTTTATCTTGGACTTTAGTGAGGATTCTCCAACATTCCATACTGACATCTTTTCATTGCGAGTACAACTTGAATATCTTCTTTAGTGTTTGCACTTTTTCTCTTGAAAAGCATCAAAGGAATATTTCGTTCCTCACAAAAACCGTTAAACACATATGTTTCATTTATTTCTCTAAGTGTCAATTAATTCAACTTTTATAAATAAAAGCTAACTCATCTTCATTGAGTTTATATCTTGTAAGCTATGTAATACTAGGTGAAACTCAGTCTTTCTTACTCTAAACCATAACTTAATTAAACCATCAGTAAAATGAATTATTTTCCCTTAATCAAACTTAAGTAAACTTGTTTAATTAAGAATACTCAATTAATTTCACTATCCTAGACAGTTTGTTATTTCAAAAATGTTTTAAGTACTATGAAAGTACCTTTATCTTGGGTTCAAGAGTTTGTAATTAATGACCAATCTTGGCACTCCTCTTTCAAACTGTAATTTTTGTAAACATAAAAAGCATTACAACTCCAAGGACACCTAGTTTTGAGATTAAACCTTTTTGTTCTAATTCTTATATTTCTTTTCTACAATATTGTTCTAGTTCATGGTTCATTTGGATAGGCCTTTCTTTTGTATTTATTTGTCTTTCATCAAAATCATTTTCACAAGATAAATCTACAATTTGTTGTTTTCTATCCCAAAAAGCAGTTGGTAAATTAGAACAAATCTCTTTTTCAATTAAATTTTTGAAAGAATAAATCTTTTATTGAACGGGAGGTGAGTTTATTTTTTCTTCGATTCTTTTTAAATAACGTTTTTTTTAGATTTTGTAAATAATGAGTTTTTCCTTGTATTAAAAAATTCATCGAATTTTTGTGAATCGAACATGCTTTTACCAATTCCAAGCTCTCAATTTTAGGTTTTTCAATAAACTCAAAATTAATTTACCCTTTGTAGTTTTTGAAGAAATAGAATCAAGATTTACCCTATGAGGAGTAGTTAATTCATAAAAAGGTGTTCCCAAAATCACACTATAATGGAAATATTTTACAGAAACAAATAAAGTTTTTATGAAAATACAATTGGTTAACATAGAGGCTTCTGTTTTTGAATCAACACATAATTTTAATTGTTTGCCGCAGAGAGTGTCTTTTTTGTTTCTTCTAAAAATTCTTTGGAACAATTCCTAATTTTATGCAATTTAAATCCGCATCAGTGTAAAAAAGAGCAATAGTATCAATTTGGAAATTTTCAGAAAAAAGTAGTGTGATTGTAATAACATATTTTCTTGAAGTAATTTCTCTTAAAACAAATGAAAAATAAGTTGGTAGATTTTAAAAATTATTTTTGTATTATTGAAATTCGATTCGGTATCTTCAGAATCAGATCTATCATTAATTACCATTTTTAGTGATTTTATCATCTTTGAATCTAGTTTATTTTGTTCTTCTAATTCCCTAGTTTTAGCCTTTACTTCTTTCATTTCTTTTTGTAATTGTTGGATAGAGGTGCCTTCAAAGACAATTGACTTTTGTTTTTGTTTAAAATATTTGCTAGGTCATAAGAATTTTTGGTTGTGATGGGATGAATGGATGATTTCTTATGTTCGATTTTCTCTTCTTGTGTCTCTACAGAGTTTAAGAGTTTTTCTAAAAATTCCTTCTTTAGAGCAGGGTCTTCTATGTTATTAATGATGTCTAAAGTTGTGTTTTCTTCGTTGGTTAAGACATTAATTTCAAAAGATCTTATTGAAGAAGTTTCAATGATTTCATCTATTTGGAGATCTTTGTTGTGTTCAGATGAGACTAAAGAAGCATTATCAGAATTAGTTGAAAAGGAATAATTAGAAGATAAGTCTATAAGAAGATTAAGGAATTTGTTTGTAATTTCTTCATCTAATTGTAATTCTTGAAATTTTTACTTTAGTTCACAAAATTTTGGTGTATATCCCTTTTTGTTACATCTATAAAAAATAATGTCTTTGTATTTGCTTTCTTTATTTTTGAGAAATTTCCTATACGTGTTTTTCCTATATTTGTTGTAACGAGATTTTCTATTGCAGTCTTCTTGTGGTTTATGATAATTCTTTTTATTTTTCCTTGGTTTCCTATGGCTATCTTTTCTAGGGTTTGAGCTAATACAATATCCTTGAAAAGAAGTAGATGGATTATTTATGATAATGTCAAATTGTTTATAGAAGGATCCTAACTCGGTCTTAGTTTTCTTTCATTCCCATTTTACACTCCTTTGAAGTTTCATTTCATTACATGCTTTCAAACCTTCTTGTTGAGTAAGACTAAATAATTCACCGTAAGTAAATTTATGGTATGGGATTTGATGACCATGAGATTCTCTAATTTTATTCGTAACTTTCTCTCCTAACTATGTTGGTAAACATGCCAAAAACTTTTCTTTCCAAAAAGGTTTATTTGAATCTTCCCTAAGCATTACTCTAGTTAAGAAAGTGTTTTTATACCATTGGAAATCACTAAGTTTCTTACATTTCAAGTTGGATAAAAGATTAGCATTTTTTTCCTATAAATGTGATGGGTCGCCTAAAAAAATGAAGTGATATAGTGATGATAGAGTTGAAACAACATCTTTTATGGGTTCTCTTTCTTCATCTAAAATTGGTTTGCTATTTTCATCTATGTTAAATACACTTAAAATTTCTTCCTGTTGTTGCTCTATGCGATAATAATTCTTCTATCCTTTTAATTGTCTTGAAAGTTCTTCTACAAGTAACTCAACAACACTTCTATCTTGTGTGTCAGATTGTATTTTATAAGTGCTGGCTGTCATTATCATTTGTTTTAAAAGACCTTAAACTTCAATTTCGAACATTCCATCTAAGTTCTAATCATAGACCGATGTTGCATTAAAACGGTTTTGCGATAATGGTTTGACATTGTAGATGCTGTGAACTGGAACAACTTGTAATCTTTCTCGAGGAAGTTTTGACCGATGAAGCCTATTAATACTATTTGTTGGTTTTTGGAGGCTTTCTAAGGTATTGTCAGTTTCAGACTCTTGGTTGATGGTGTTAAAAATTGGAGATGGTTGTGTTTCAGGAATACAATTTTGGGAAATAGATTGACTTTGACTGGTTGCATGATTTATTTTACTTAACTTGTCTTTAAGGGCCCTGATGTATTCTGATATACTATCTTGTATATTTTTAGTGCTTTGTTTATTCATATGGAAGGGTTTGAATATTGGATTTTGTATTTTTTTTAGATTTATCATTTCCGAAGAGCTTTCTACTATTATTGGTTGTGTTATAAATAAAATAAATCATATATATATATATATATATATATATATATATATATATATATATATATAGCACAAGAAATATTGAGAGAGTAATATGGAATTCATTTATTATCATGCTTCTTATGTACAATATACAAGAAGCCTATATTTATAGGCATAAATCAAGAACTTGTAAAGATGCAAGTTACATACAAGTAAATGATAAGAGTTACATAAGTTACATATGATAAATTCACATCAATAAAATATATGTAACTCAAACATATATTTACAACACTCTCCCTTTTATATCCATTTTTGTGAACGAGACACTATCTCATTAAAAACCTTGCCAAGGAAAACCCTGTGGACAAAACCTTTGGTTAAGGAAAAAAGAGTACAATGTTTACTCCCTCTGTTCACAAGAATATTTCTATGCATTATGAATCTACCTTGTTAAAGTTCTTGCTAAGAAAAATCCAATGTGTAGAACCCAAGTTAATAGTGCTTCACAGTACTAGGTTGTTTTAGAAATAGCAAACTGTCTATGATAGTGAAATTAATTGAGTACTAAGTAGACTCTTAATTAATAAAGCTAACTTGAGTTTATTCAAGGGAGAATAACTCAGTTTTGCTGGATAATTAATTAAGTTATGACTCAGAGTAGAAAAAGCTGAGTCTGTGCTGAGTACTATGTAGTTTAGGATTACTTCACTTAGCTCGTGTTGAGTCCTGCTTTTATTTAATTAAAAGCACGTTCTTTTTGACACGTAGAGACTTAATGACATATGTGCTACTAACATTGTCCTTCAAGGAACATAATATTCCTTAAGTGCTTTTCAGCAGAAAAGGCGCTGAAATTAATGACGATTCCTGTGGTCCTCACAATGCTAAAGAGTGTCAATATGGATGTCAGAGATTCCTCGCTATAGTCCAATTAAAAGGAATTTTCTATTATGCGCCACATCTTAAGTGTCTCCGTGCAAATCTGTCAGCGTCAGTAAGGTCAACCAATGGGAAGACTCCACATTGCATTCTAGCACGTCTCTCTTAGAACCATATTGCTTGAAGACAAACAAAAATTTTCAATGAAATTTTATCACACCTCAACATTCAAATTCTATCTCTAAACATCCTGGAATCCGTCTCTAATGGGAAGATTCGAAATATTAGAAGAGATGAGAAATTGAAGATCAACAACATCGTAAAGTTTGCAACGGCTACTTCACAGAGCTTTAAAGTATAAATAGAAGACTGGAGCTGACATTCAAACTTTGTGAATCACCTCGAATTTCTTAAGAGCTAAAACATTGCACAAATTACTTTGACTTTCAAAGAAATTCCACCGCAAGCAATCAGTAAACAACAAAGTCATATCTGTTTGTAATAGAGAGAAATTACCTAGATTAACATTGTAAGGATTCAACATTTCTATAAGTTGAATCCAGTTCACATTCTTAAATTAATCTGAATGTTAGTTTGGGAAGGGTACCCAAACTGAGTTGAGCGGTAGTTAGAAAGGATGGTACCTTTTGTAGTAGTATCTACCCATTGTAAAGGCTTCTCCACCTATTGAAAGAATGACTCACTAGTGGATTAAAGCTCAGAGATGGTATCTAGGGACTGGAGGTAGGCTTAGGGCTTAACCAGGATAAATATCAGGCATTGACATTCTAACTTTAAGCATTAAGCTTGATCAATGATCATCTCATCATATCTATCTCTCATTCATTATCTGGCTTGTTATCCAGTTTGTGCTGAGTAGTCTTACTCAGCTAAAGATTGAAGATATACTATATCAGTAAAGCTGAGCAGTTTATAAGTTTTTATATCACACTTAGCACTCATACTCAGTACGAATATAAAAACCGAACTTGGCAAAGAACTTTAAATTTTACTAAAAGTAACCAAGATTGAGAATTCACCCCCCCCCCCTCTGCTATTGTTAAGAGCCCATTTACGGACCAATAAGTGGTATTAGAGCAGTTCCTCAACTTTTAAACTTATCATCTTTGAGTTAGATCCATAAATGACTTACAACAACTATAGTTCAGGTTCCAGTCAAGTAGTTCTCCTTAAAGAGGGAATGTCTATTAGTAGACCACCTTTATTCGATGGTAATCATTATACATTCTAGAAAAATTGAACGCAAAATTTCATCCAGTCCTAGAGCATGTAGGCTTGGCTAGCTATTAAGCTTAGTCTTAGAGTTCCCATACTGGTGATGAACGTAGTGCGTGTGCTAGTAGATCCAAAGGACTACAAAAACGCTAACTTGAGGCTTCTAAAAAAGAATGCCACAATGATTAATTACTTACACTGTATGTTAGATCTTACTGAGTTCAATAAGGTCTCAAGATGTGAAATAGCACAGGAAATCTAGAAGAAGTTAGAGACTACCAATGAGGGGACCGACAAGGTCAAGGAGTCAAAGATTAATCTCATGTTGAGGGAGTATGAGATGTTCTCGATGGGTGCCAGCGAGGGTATTAAGGGTATGAATGCCAGGTTCATTAACATTGTTAATGAACCGGAGAGGCTTTGGAAGCAGTTCGCTAAGGATGAGCTCATCAAGAAGATTCTCCACACTCTTACCTTAGAGTTGGACTCCAAGAAGAGCACTATCAAGGAGGCTCATGATCTTAAGACCTATAGCTATGATGAGTTAATGGGCACCTTGCTAACTCATGAGATGTCTCTAAGGAAATACTCAGATGACTCTAAGAGAAATCATGGTAGGGAGGGCAAAGCCATTGTCCTTAAAGAAAATTTATTAGATGAGTCCACTAGCTACGACTCTGATGAGCAAATGGCCCTTCTGACTATGCATTTCAAACACTTCATTAAGAAGGACGGGAAGTTCAATAGCAAGAAGAAGTTTCTCGCTAAAATCAAGGCAACTTAGCACCGGAGAGGAGCTGAGGAAGGATAAAAGAAGGAGCACAGCAAAGACATCAAATGCTTTGGCTATGGATAGAAAGACCACATCCAGTCAAGATGACCCAAGGCGAAGAAGGACATGCTCAAGAAGAGGTTCTCTAAGAAAAATGAGGCACTTACTGCCACTTGGAACGATTTAAAATAATCTTCATCATCTGTTAAGGAAGCTACTTGATGGCCATTGAGAATCAATGTGGCAAAGGCTCAGCATCTACATTCGGTAGAGATCATTCCGCTGTTAACTCTAAAGCTGAGCGCGATAAAAGAAAACCTCCTCAAGCTGAGGTGAGCCTTAGATCTGCTGATGACTCTTGAATGTGGTATTTAATTAGCAAATGTTCAAGGTATATGACAGAAGATGAAAGCCAATTCATCTCATTGGAGTGTAAAAGAAATGGAAGTGTTAATTTTGGAGATAACCAGAAAGGCAAGATTGTAGGCTGTGGCACTATTGGTGTCTCTCCTTCAATCGAAGAGGTTTCTCTTGTCAAGGATCTGAAGTTCAATCTACCTAGTGTAGCCTAGCTCTCCGATAAAGGTAGGAAGGTTATATTTGACTCAATAGGATTCTCAGTAATTGATTGTAAGACTAACTCAATTATACTCATTGCTCCTAGGATCAATAATGTTTATATGATTGATTTATCCTTTGGCTCCACTAATGTTTGTCTTGTATCTAAGGAGGATAATTTGTGGCTTTGGCATAGAAGTTGGGTCAAATTAATATGAACATTTTATCCAAGTTGGACAAAAAGCAATTAGTTGTGGGTTTACCCAGTATCGGCTTTGAAAAGTATAAACTGTGCGCTGCTTGTCAGCCTGGTAAGTAAGTTAAGAAATCATTTAGATCTGTAAATCACACAGTACCTAAGCGACCATTGGAGTTACCCCACCTTAATCTTTTCAGCCCAGTTTAGCCTATGAGCTTGGGTGGTAAGAGGTTCTCATTGGTGGTAGTAGATGACTTCACGAGATTCACATGAGTAGTCTTGCTGAGTAGCAAAGATGAGACTTATGAATCTCTTATCAAGATCAGTAAATGGATAATGAACGAAACAAAAGATGTGAATTAGAGAATTTCCATTTCAAAGAATTCTATTCAGCGCATGGCATTAACCACAACTTCTCTTCTCCTTATATGCCTCAACAAAATGGGGTTGTAGAAATGAAGAAGAGGATAATAGTTGAGATGGCTTGATCCATGATGAGTGATAACAATCTACCAAAGTATTTTTGGGGAGAAGCTGTTAACACAGCCTGTCATATCTTGAATCGGGTTTTAATTCACCCAGTTCTTGAGAAAACACCATATGAGCTTCGGTGAGGGTGCAAGCCTAAGATTGCTCATCTTAGATCTTTTTTTGTAGGTGCTATATTCTTAACACCAGAGAGCAATTAGGAAAGTTTGATCCTATGTATGATGAAGGTATCTATTTTGGATACTCAACTAACAGTCAGGCATATAGAATATATTTAAAGCGTACTGGCCTCTTAGAGGAGTCTATACATGTAGATTTTGATGAAACTAACATTGCAGAAAGATGTCCCTCTGATGAAGATGAAGGAGTTCCCTAGCTTTCACATCAACCCAGTATGCCACAAGTTGTACTACCCAACTTAGCATAGGAACCCCCAGCTGAGGAAGCTAAAGGTGATGATGAAGATCTTTCTATCAACTTCAATGATGGTGAAATTCAACCTCCTCCTGAGCATCTCATTGTCGATCTTCCAATAGTTGATCTGAGTTTTCCAAGAGAGATTAGAGTTCACCGCAACCATCTGCTAAACAACATAGTTGATGATGTTCATAATCCTGTGATTAAACATGGTCAACTCAGTTGGATGATGAGTCATCCAGCCTTCATATCATTGATCGAATCCGAGAAGTTTGAAGATGTAGAAGGAGATGATTGTTGGATGATCACAATGCAAGAGGAATTGGATTAGTTCAAGCGTATAGATATTTGGGATCTAGTTCCTAGGACTAAAGGGAAATCAATTATCGGCACCAAATGGGTGTACAAGAACAAGATAGATGAAGATGGTGTTATTGTCAGGAATAAGGCCAGGCTTGTTACTCAAGGCTACAATCAGCATGAAGGCATCAATTATGATGAGACCTATGCACCAGTAGCCCATCTTGAAGCTATTAAAATCCTTTGTGCTTTGGCATTCCATATGAACTTCAAATTGTTTCAAATGGATGTCAAAAGTGCTTTCTTGAATGGATTCATTCAAGAAGAAGTCTATATTCACCAGCCTCCATGCTTTGAAGATGCGAAGAATCCTAAGCATGTCTTCAAATTTAAGAAAACTCTTTACGAATTGAAGCTGGCTCTAAGAGCTTAGTATGAGAGGCTGACCAATTTCTTGATCAGCAAAGGCTATGAAAGGGGTAAAGCAGATACAACTCTGTTTATCAAGCGAAGGAAGGAAGATGTGTTGCTTGTCCTAATATACATTGATGATATCATATTTGGGGTAACAGATGAGAAGCTATGCAAGCAATTCTGCAAGAAGATGAAGAGTAAGTTTGAGATGTCTATGATGGGAGAGCTCAATTTCTATCTTTATCTTCAAATCAAGCAGAATAATGATGGAATCTTCATCAGTCAGTCTAAATATGGTAGAGAAGTTCTAAAGAAATTTGACATGGAACATATAAAGCCAATGTCCACTCATATGGCTATGAATATTATCTTGAGTAAAGATGAAGCTGGTAAACAGGTGGATAGCAAATTCTATAGAGGAATTATCGATTCTCTTCTTTATCTCACTGCTAGTGGGCCAAACATATAGTATGATGTGTGCTACTATGCTCGTTATCAAGCTGATCCTAGAAAATCTCACTTAGCAGCTATGAAGAGAATTCTCAAGTACTTGCAAAGTTCCATTGAAGCAGGTCTGTGGTATCCCAAAAGCTCAGATTTCATTCCTAGGGGATTCACAAATGTTGATTATGGATGAGACAAACTCGATAGGAAGAGTACAATAGGAGGATGTCATTTCCTTGGAGAGTGCTTTGTCTCTTGGTATAGCAAGAAGCAAACTTATATTGCGCTGAGTACAACTGAAGTTGAGTGCATGGAAGCAGGAAGTTGTGTAGCATAATTACTTTATATAAAGCAGCAACTGGAAGATTATGGTATAAAGACTGATTGTCTCGAAGTTATGTGTGATAACAAGAGTGCAATTCATTTATCCAAGAATCCAGTTCAGCATGGGAGAATGAAGTACGTCAACATTAGGCATCACTTCATTAGAGATCATATGCTACGAGGAGATGCAAAGCTGGAGTATGTTCCATCAGAGGAGCAACGCGCTGACATCTTCATCAAACCATTGCCAAAGGAACAATTCTGTGTACAAAGGCAATTGATTGGTATGGCCAATCCATGATGAAGAAGAAGGATGAAAATCTAAAAAATTTTGCTAAGTATTGGAGATCAAGCATGAGATGACACATGGATAACACCGTTAAGTTTTTAAAGAAATGGCATGAGGAACAATTCGCGGTTAAAATTCAAATCTATACATTTTCAAAAAGAAGCATGCTCGAATAGGAACAGTTTTTACCAAAACTCACCATTTTAGTGAGGCGGTTAATTAGAGGTCAATTTTAGTGTTCATTTTCATCTTGAGTTGAGATGATGACATGTATCCAGGAGAGCTGAGATCATCTATATAAGTTGAACAGTTGAAGAGAGTGGGTCACTTGCTTTCTAGAAACTTGAAATCTCAAAGCATTCGAACCTTAATTTTTTCTTCTTTCAATCTTCTCTCAAAATCTCCCAAATAGAGAAAAACAAGACCACTTTCAGACTCAAAAACACTACCCCCATGAAGATTGTGGTGAATGTGGAAGGGAAGACTGAGAAGTTAACCCTTGAAGCGAGAACCAATTTTGCAAGATTAGAATGGGAAGATGGCTTGGATTTTGGGCCAGTTTATGAAGTGAACTATGAAGGCCTGCTGCTTAACAAGATGATGCACTGAGTTACTAAGTAGCAACACCTTAGTTCCTTCTTGAGGATGGAAGGTCCTGCAATCACAGGCCTCATTAGAGCTTTTTACACTCATCTCTACATAATAGAAGGCTTTGATGATATTCTACTGATGGACTTTATAGGCAAATCTACCTAGATTTATTCTCGACTAATAGGGAGCAATATCAACATGCCTAATTCAGGCACTCAGCTCTGCAAATCTGGTGATGAAGATGCCGTCATCATTCTCGAGGATTGGGAACTCCCAACAAACTATGTTTCGGGGGAGATTGCTGCCAGTGGGATGTCATGGACAGCGAGGATGTGCCATGAGCTGGTATTGAAGTTGCTGTTACACAAAATAGGCTCGCTGACTAACTACACTTATTTCGAGCATTGTGTGGTCTACCATATGGTAGAGGTTAAGAAGATTAATTGGCAAGTGGTGATTCTTCACCACTTGACAAAGCTGAATACCGTTTATCACTATACTTACTTCACAACTGAGATTATAAGGGTGGTGAAAGTCGACGTGGCTCAGTTTTTAGGGGAGTTCAGTTAAATAGTCTTGCCGGTGAAGAAGAGGCTTGAAATGTCACATTTTTGCAGGCTGGCTCACAACAAGGTTCATGCTAGGTACAGTAAGGCTCAGTAGAAATGAAAGTTGAAGTATTTAATGACAGTATTGCCAGCGAACATCAGCAAGGCAGAGGAAGACCAATTCATTGTGCACTTTAAGGAGAGTGATGACTCTGATAAGGCTTCCATCTCCAGTATCTTGGAGAATGTGACCACCATCCCCTTAAAACCTGAGAAGGCTTCTTCCTCTAAGGCCAAGGGAAAGAGACTAGCCAAATCCAGTGATGCTACTACTCACCATCAAAGAAGGAAGATGCAAGCAAAAACCCGTACACAAAGGGAGGAAGAGGCTAAGCTGCTAGCTAAGCAACAAGCCGGGGAAAAGGAAGCAGAGGCTGAGGCCAATGAGTCCTTACACCAAAGGAAGAGCAAGATGGTATTCTTAGATGATACTGATGAGCAGGGCGAGGCCAAAAAGTCTAAAGATGAGGATCAGCGTGGGTCCAATGCTGCCGAGAACATTCAAGATGTTTTTGCCAAACTTAAAGCCACTCAGCAAAAGCATTCTGCCACCACAAGGCCACTACGGAAAATGTTCAAGTGGTGAGCAGCGAGGAGGATGCTGGAGAAACCCTTACCCTGATCCCAGAGGAGTCTGATTCTCAAGATCCCAGCATTCCCACTCCTACATTCACTCATGTTGAGGAGCCTTCTTCTTAGCATGAGAAACCTCATGCTGACCCATCCTTGGGTCAAATAGCTAACCCAGAGATTCTGCAAAATCCTATTCCTTTATCTTCTCTTATAAATCCTCAAAACCCTTCTCCTGTAAATTCTTCTATTCCATCAGGTTCTACTCCAGTAGATCCTGATAAGCAGAAAAGTTCTTCTCCTTCTAACTCTATACATTCCCCAATTCAAATCTCTTCACCTAAAAATAGCCAGGATTCATTTCCTTCATCTTAGTACATATTTCTTCAACCCCTTCTCCTGTAAATTCTCAACCAATAACCAATTCTTCTAGAGCCATTATACCTTTTATTCCACTTAAACTAACTTCTTCATCTATACATAGTTCTGAACCCACCCTTTCTTCAAACCCATCCATAACCTCCTTAACCCCTCTAGTTAGGGAAGTTCCCAACGCTAAGAATTACGCTCAATAGGGAAAAGAAAGTGGTCAGACTACTGAGGCAAATTTTATATCCTATGAAGCATCTGAACCCAGTAGTAAACCAGCAATAGCTGATACATCTTTCTTGGCACAGATCCGAGAGTTAGCAAGAAAGTAATTTCCTACACTCAAGACTAATGCTGAGTTAGATGGAGTAATAGGCAACTTGCTACTTACTCAGGAATTAATAGACTTATTGTCCAGGCCCAAGGTAAAATTACCGAAATTCGAACAACACACAAGTGTGCCTAGTGACTCTCTATACTTTGAGGAGTTTGAGAGGAATCTGCAGCCCATCTTGAGGCAGCTGCTACATCTCTCCCCACATCTACTATAATGGAAAATGCTAGTATAGGAAAGATAAAGGGTAGTGTAGACGCTGCTACTGAACAATTGAGTCTCTTGAGTACCAACATGGCTAC
>CATIWQ010270894.1:0-31228 GCA_949673415.1 Euphorbia schlechtendalii | reverse complement strand
AAGAATTGGAGCCCTATTTATAGAGTTTGAAGGGTTGCGTCTATCCAAACGAAGAGTCACATCCATTGGTGAAAGATTGCATCTCTTCAATGTGATTGGTTGAGAGGCTTTGATTCAATCCACAATGGATAGGCACCTTTTTCATGATTGGTTGACTCCTGATAAGTTTCTTTTCATTGGTAGTTTATGGCGATTGATGGCGGTTGATCATGCTTATCTGGCGGTTGGTAGTTGAGAAGATAATACCAGAAAACCGTCCATATCATGACTACTATATGTGATTCACGACCGTGAACCTTTGATTGGTAGATTTCTATTTCTAAAGTGAACATATCACGATCGCAAGGTATTGTCACGACCTTGAATTGAGTTTTCTTCAGAAATCTCCTTGTAACTTCACCGATCTTCGACAGCTTCAATCCTAAGCCAAATATACAAGTCCCACACATTATTTTGCACCTTTTTCACTCTTTTTTCATAGAATTCCACTTTAGTTCATTTTACTCCCAAGATTTACCTAGTATTTGCATTTGCATAAAAAACAACTACATACCACATGAAATCTTTTATATGAACTATAAAAATGACTAAAACTATAGTGTTTATATTATAAAATTATAATGATAATAAGTGTAATTATACACTTATCAGTGCCCAATGGAATGGAAATTGTTGAACCCAAGTAAATGATACTTCACTATTTTCACTAAGTAGACTTTTAATTAAACAAGTTGTACTTGAGTTTATTTAAGGAAAAACAACTCAATATAACGAGTTTTAATTAAGTTATAGCTTAGAGTAAGAAAAGTTGAGTCAGGCCTAGTATTACATAGTTTGTACGATATAGACTCAACGAAGCTGAGTAGCTTTTATTTCATAAAAGATGAGTTATTTTGATACTTAGAAAATTTATATGACACACGTACATTTAATTCTACTTGTGAGAGATAGAATATTTAGTAAGTGCTATTTCAGGTAAAAAGGCGCTGAAATTGAAAAGGATATTAAAGTGGTCCTCACAACTAAAAGGTGTCACTACGGAATGTTGGAGATTCCTCACTAAAATCCAGGACAAAAGGAATCTTCTGACATGAGCCATTTTCCAATGTCTCCATGCTCCTTTGTAATGTCAATAATCAGACAAATCACAAGTCTCCACATTGCATCTCGCACGCCTCTCTATCAGGTTGGAATGGCTTTAAGGAAATGAGTTTTTGATGCATCTCAGAATAACAAATTAATCTCGTGCTTCAACGTTTGAATTCTCTATCTCTAAATTCCTTGCAATTTATTTCAAATGGACAAATTTAAAAGCTATGAAGAGAAGAGAAATTAAAGATCAAGTCAAGATGAGAAGTTTGCAATGGCTACTTCCAACTCTTCCAATAGAAGACTAAAGCAAACGTTCAAACTTGGTGAATCACCATGAATTTCTTAAGAGCTGGATTACTGTCAAAATATTCCTAGCATTCAAAAATCCAACTCAAGCATTTTAAGCACATGCTCATCTGTCAATCAGTTTGTAATAGAGAGAAACCATATTAAATTTAACATTTAATTCTCAATTTCTTAAATAATTTCTTAAATCAAATATGAGTGACAATTTAGGAAGGGTACCTAAATTGTGGTTGAGTGGTAGTTAGAAAGAAAGGTACTTTCTGTAATAGAGTCTACCTATTGTAAAGGCTTCATCGCCAAAGGAAGGAAAGAAAACTAGTGGATCAAAGCTTGGAAAGGAATCTAGGGATTGGAGGTAGACTCGAACCAGGATAAATCTCAAGTGTTATATTTCTTGTCCTTTATGCTATCTTTATAGTGTCCTTGCTCATACATCATTCTCTCTACTTTCTAAGTCTTTCTTGAAAACCAATTTAAGCTGAGTAAAATACCTAGCATAGGTTGAAGATAAACTACACTCAGTGAAGCTGAGTAGTTTATAGTTTTTAGACCAACACACAACATAAGTTACTCAATACGAATCTAAAAACTGAACATGGATAAAGAAATATAGTATATCTAAAAAGAACCAAGTAACTAAATTCACCCCACCCTCTACTTAGTTATTTAAGGTATCTCAGACCAACAAGTGGTATCAGAGCGATTGCTCAGCATTAAGACTCATCGACTTTGAGTTAAAGATCCTAATTGCTTATAATAACTTTTCTTCCGGCTCAGGGTAGACAACACTCCTTAAAGAAGGAATGTATATAACAAGGCCTCTACTTTTGATGGTAAACAATATATGTTTTGGAAAAATCACATGAAAAACTTTATCCAATCACAATGCATGCATGGTTAGCTATTGAGCATGTACCAAGAATTCCCACAGTTGTGCAAAATGGGGAGCGAGTCTGAGTTAATCCAGATTACTATGATGATGCTAACGTAAGGCTTCTCAAAGAGAATGTGACATCCATCAATTATTTACATTATGTGCTAGATCTTACAGAGTTTAACATGGTCTAGGGCTACGAGATAGCACAAGAAATTCAGAGATAGCTATAGATCACCTATGAGGGGATCGACAAGGTTAAGGAGTCTAAGATCAACCTCATGCTGGGAGAGTATGAGTTATTCCAAATGGGCGCCAATGAGGGTATTCAATCCATGAATACCAGGTTCATTAATATCATTAATGAGTTGAAGAGATTGGGTAAGGAGTTCGTCGAAGAAGAAATGGTGAAGAAGATTCTTTGTATTCTCACTATTGAGTGGGATGCCAAGAAAAGCACTATCTAGGAAGCTCATGACCTGAAAACCTATAGCTACGATGAGCTCATAGGCACCTTGCTGAGTTAGGTGATGTACCTGAGGAAATATATTGATGACTCTAAAAGGTGTAATGGTAAGGAGAAAGAGGGTAGAGCCATTATCTTGAAAGCTGACTCATCAGATGAACCCACCAGTAATGATTCAGATGAGTAGATGGTCCTTCTGACGAGGTGATTCAAGCACTTCATGAAGAAGGATGGGAAATTCCCCAAAAAGAAATTTCCCAACAAAATCAAGTCAACTCAGCACCATCATAGAGTTGAGGAAGTACCCAAGAAGGAGCACAACAAAGATATAAAGTGTTTTGGCTGTTATGAGAAGGGTCATATCCAGTCATCCTATCCTAAATCTAAAACGGACAAATTCAAGAAGAGGTTTTCCAAAACAAGGAGGCACGTGGTGCAACTTGGAGCTATTCCGAGGAGTCTTCATCATTTGATGAAGAAGCTACTAATTTTGCCAACCTCTGCTTGATGGCGATTGAGATGATAGGGGTGAGAGCTCAGCATCTGCTTCCAAGAGTAACTCATCCGTTGTTGACCTTGAAGTTGAGCGAAAAAATGGGAAAAACCTACAAACTGAGGTACATCCTGAAATCCCTTTATCAATAGAACAGTTTGCCCAGGTACTATTTAATGTGATGAAGCTAACTTATAAGTCTGGAAAAAACATCAAAGAGCTAGACAGGAGAAGTGAAGTTTAGTAAGACAGAATTGCTTCCTTATCTCTTGATATCCACTTTCTTCAAGAAAAAGTTGAATATCATGAATGTCAAAATAGAAAGCTCACTAAGCAATCAGATGAGTTGACTAATAAGATAACAATCTAAAGGAGAAACGGGTTCCTCATCTAGCCGACAACCCATCTTCAAGTAACCAAACTCGCAATTCTATGTGGAAGAATTCTTCTAAAAAGAAGAAAGTGACATACCCAAAGTAAAAGTAGCGTGTGGCTTTTGTGGTAAAGCTGGACATGCTACAGTAATGTGTAGGCATAAAAATGGTTATTATGATAAGTATGATTGGACTTATTTAAGCACTGCTAACAAGGAGGACCTAGCTCGAAAGCATGGGTACCTAAGAAAATGTACTATTTTGTAGATGAGCCTAAGATCAATTGATGACATTGGAATGTGGTATTTGGATAACGTATGCTCTAGGTATATGATAGGTGAGGAAAGCCATTTCATCTCATTGGAGCGTAAAAGAAATGGAAGTGTCAATTTTGGAGATAACCAAAAAGGGAAGATTGTTAGATGTGGCACTATCGGTGTCTCTCCTTCAATTGAAGAGGTATCTCTAGTCAAATGAATTAAGTTCAACTTGTTATGCGTAGCCCAGCTTTATGAAAAAGGCAGGAAGGTTACATTTGACTCAGCAGGTTGCTCAGTTATTGACTATAAGTCTAACTCAACTATACTCTTTGCTCCTAGAATTAATTATGTGTATATGATTGATTTATCCCCCAGGCTCCACTAATGTTTGTCTCATATCTAAGGAGGATAATTTGTGGCTTTGGCACAAAAGGTAGGGTCATATATATATGAGCATTCTGTTTAAATTAGCAAAAAAGTAATTAGTTGTTGGTTTACCCAGTATCATCTTTGAGAAAGATAGATGTTTCTCAGCTTGGTAAGTAAGTTAAGAAATCATAAAGGTCTTTAAACAATGTAGTAACCAAGAGACCATTGGCGCTCCTCCACTTAGATCTATTTGGTCATGTTCAACCTATGAGCATGGGTGGAAAAAGTTTCTCATTGGTGGTTGTCGATGACTTCATGAGATTCACTTGGGTAGTTTTGCTAAGCATAAAAAATGAAACCTTTGACTCTTTTATCATACTCAATAATCGGATCTTGAATAAACTGGGAAATAAAATACGTAAAATCCAAAGTGATCATGGATGTGAATTTGAGAACATTCTTTTGGAAGAATTCTATTCAATGCGTGGCACTGACTACAACTTCTCTGCTCCTTATACTCCTCAACAAAATGGGTTTGTAGAAAGGAAGATCATAACCATAATTGAAATGGTTGATCCATGCAAAGTGATAACAATCTACCGAAATACTTTTGGGGAAAAGTTGTAAACATAGCCTGTTATATCTTGAATCGATTTTTAATTCGCCCAATTCTTTAGAAGACACCCTATGAGCTTTAGCGAGGGTGTAAGCCTAAGATTGGTCATCTATAATCATTTAGTTATAGGTGCTTCATTCTAAACACAAAGGAGAAACTAGGTAAGTTTGATCCAAAGGCTGATGAAGATATCTTTCTGAGTTACTCGATTAACAGTAGGGTATATAGAATATATGTCAAGAGGACCGGCTTATTAGAGGAATCTATGCATGTAGATTTTGATGAAACTAACAATGGAGATAGATGACCATCTGATGAAGATGAACAAGTAAACCAGTAAGAAAATCAACTCAGTGTGCCACTTTCTATGCTTTCCAACCTAGCACAAGAGCTTGAAGATGAGGAAGTTAAAGCTAATGAAGATCTCTCAATCAATTTCAACGAAGCAGAAGATTAACTACAACCTCAACAACCCAGCTTAGAGACTCCCATTATAGATCTGAGTTTTCCAAGAGAGATTGGGACTCATCGCATCACCTACTCGAAAACATTATTGTGATGTTCATAATCCAGTGATTATGCAAGGTCAGCTCTATAGAATGATGAGCCATCCAGCTTTCATCTCATTGATTGAACCTAAGAAATTTGAAGATGTAGAAGGAGATGATTATTGGATGATGTAAGAGGAGTTAGATCAGTTCAAGCATAATGGTGTTTAGGATCTAACTCCTAAACCAAAAGGAAAATCAATCATCGGCACCAAATGGGTTTTCAAGAACAAGCTTGATGAAGATGGTATTGTGGTCAGAAACAAGGCCAAGCTTGTTGCTTAAGGCTATAATTAGCAAGAAGACATATATTATGATGAAATATATGCTCTTGTAACTCGGCTTGAAGCAATCAGGGTTCTATGTGCTTTAGCATATTATATGAATTTCAAATTATTTCAAATGGATGTTAAAAGTGCATTCCTAAATGGCTTTATTCAAGAGGAAGTGTATGTGCGCCAGCCTCCATTCTTTGAAGGTGTGAAGAATCCTAAGCATGTCTTCAAACTAAAGAAAGCTCTCTATGGATTGAAGCAGGCTTCTAGAGCGTGGTATGAGAGGTTGACCAATTTCCTTATTAGCAAAGGCTATGAAAGAGGGAAAGCGGATATGACTTAATTTATCCGGTAAAAGAAAGAAGATGTGTTGCTTGTTCAAATCTATGCGGATGACATCATCTTTGGAGAAACCAACGAGAAGTTGTGCAAGGAGTTCAACAAGAAAATGAAGAGTGAATTTGAAATGTCGATGATGGGAGAGCTCAATTTTTTTGTTGGATTGCAAATCAAGCAAGGTGAAGATGGAATCTTCATCCATCAAGCAAAGTATTCCAAAGAAGTCCTAAAGAAGTTTGATATGGAGCATTCGATGCCAATGACCACTCCCATGGCCATTGACACAGTGTTGAGTAAGGATGAAGCTGGTAAGCTTGTAGATAACAAGTTCTACAGATATATTATTGGTTCACTCCTTTACTTAACTACTACTGGGCGTGATATTCAATATTCTATGTGTTATTACACATGTTATCAAGCTGACCCTAGAGAATCTCACTTAGCAACTATTAAGAGAATTATCCAGTACTTGCAAGTATCTATTGATATAGATCTGTATTATCCCAATAACTCAGATTTTACTCTTAAAGGATTCGTAGATGCTGACTATGGCAGAGTTAAGCTTGATAAGAGAAGCACCATAAGAGGATGCCATTTCCTTGTAGAATGCCTTATCTCATGGTATAGTAAGAAGCAAAGTTCTATTACGCTGAGTACAACTGAAGCTGAGTACATGGTGATAAGAAGTTGTGTAGCACAATTACCATGGATTAAGAGCAACTGGAAAATTATGTATGAAGTCAAGATGTCTCGAAATTGTGTGTGATAATAAGAGCATAATTGACCTATCCAAGAATATAGTTTAACATGGCATGATGAAGCATGTTAATATAAGACATCACTTCATAAGGGATCATGTGCTAAGGGAAGATATCAAACTAGAGTATGTTCCTTAAGAAGAATAGCAAGTTGACATATTCATTAGACCATTAGCAAAGGAGCATTTCAATGTTCTAAGGTAGGTTATTGGGATGGCCAACCCCATGTGAAAAAGAAAAATTCAAGAATTTGGCTAAGTGTTGAAAATCAAGTTTTAACTTAGCCAAACAAGGTATTAAGTATTTAACACCGTTAAATTTTTAAAGTAACATTGTGAGATTCAATTTCGTGGTTAAAAACTCAAAAACTACTTTAACTAAAGGACATTTTGAATTGGAACCGTCTGAATATGAAACTCATCATTTACTATATCAATTAAAAGCTTGTCAATCTTAGCGTTACTTCTCTATCTTGTCTTGTGCGAGTGCCACATATCATTATCAACTTGAAGAGCCTATATAAGTAGCAACATGCTGGAGAGAGAAGGTTACCTACGATTTTGAAATCTCAATCATTTTTGCAAAGAAGCGTAATTTTCTCATCTCTCAAATTCTCTCAACCTGTAAATGGCAAACACAAGGAAAACTCTCAAACTCCAAGGCATTCAAAGAAGAATGATAAGTGTATAATTACGCTTATTATCATGACATTTTCAATCATAAAATGATATGGTTTTGGTTCATTTTATACTTCATATAAAAGATTTCATGCCGAATGTAGTTGTTTTTTTATGTAAATACAGAAATTAGGCAAATCTTGGGAATAAAATTATCAAAAGTGGAATTATATGTAAAAAGAGTGAAAAAGGTTCAAAAAGATGAGTGGAATACAAGGATTTGGCATAGGATCGGAGTTGTCAAAGATTGGCAAAGTTGCGAAGAAGAAACATGAGGAAAAAGACATGTCACGATCGTGACAACCATTCGTGATCGTGACTTGTTACTCTTCATAACCAGAAAGTTGCAAATCATTATTCATAATCACGATATGTGATTCACGGTTGCGACTCATGACGATTATTGGTTATCTCTTTTCAACTACCAACTACTAGATACCAATGATCAACTACCATCAATTGCCAACCGAAAAGACACCATTTGGAAGTCAACCAATCATGAAAAGGTGCCTTTCCATTTTGGATGAAGAAGAATCTTTACATCCAATCATATCGAAGTGATGCAACCCTTCGCCAATGGACAAAACTCTTCATTTGGATAGACGTAACTCTTCACACTCTATAAATAGGGTTCAAATCACACCAATTTCGTGCATGGTGGGTTATGTATGGCGTTGAATGATAGTATGCATGCATAGATAGAGAGTGAAAAGATCTAGATTTCACTATGTTCAAAGTCTTAGCGAGAAAAATGTATAAGTGATTCGATTCCTATTTCAATCACTATATTTCTACACAAATTCAAGTGTTTGTTGTATGAGTGTAATTGCAAAGCACTTATCAATAAAATTTTTCATTCTTCAACATTTTTTTATTCAAAATTTATAAAGAACAGCATCCTCGCAGAGGTTCTGTATGAGTTGAGACTGAATTCAAAGTAGACACAGGAATTGCGGGAACTGACGACTCCCATTAAAGAGTGGATACGGTTTGATCAACTTTAGCTTTCAATTGCATACCTTACAACTTTACTTTGTTTTTTGCTTATACTTTCTATTTCGAAGTTCATTGTATGTCTATGTGTCATAGTGAGTATTTCATCTTGCGCTATTTATATTAATCAAGTTATATGCTTTCGAGTTAACTTTAAGATTGATTTCGAGGTTAACAAGTATAATCATTGGATCCGTGATTATAACACTGTTCAGTGAGCCAACATTTTTGGAATGGTAACTTGCTAAATATGTCTTTGTGAGAGCGACCCGTACTCAGCATAATATTATAGTTATCCAGGTTTGTATAAGTGTCATAATTCGTTTACCCTAGATTTAGAAAAGTCATCTCATGTGTTACTCTGTGATGAATTATTGAATATTAGGGCGTCTAGAACCGTATTTGTTGAAGTTATTTAGTGTACGAAATAATCTTGATGATTTTGCATGTTTTTCTCTACTAAATTTGTTCTTAGGAAACATCTATATATTTTACATTTTCTCTAGTCTGTTCATACATCTATCTATTTATCCATTTATCATCCAAACCCTCCAATACAAATTATCTTATTTTGTTTGTTCCGTAACTCTAGTCGGTCTTTAGAACCGAATTCCTTCCCTATGGGATTGATATCTTTTAAAACTACATCGAAACTGTATGCTTGCAGTGGTCACCATTTTTTATTTTGATAAGTGGTATTGATAATACCTATTCGTATTTTGAACTTTTATCTTATCGGTAAAAAAGTGGGGAACAAGGTTTTTGGCACTGTTGTCGAATTTAAGCCTATCGAAATGAGTATAGTCAAAATCTTACGATCAAAGAACATGTTTGTGCACATTGATGGCACTGTAGAGAGGGTTATCATTCCCCATGGAACTGTTTTCACCAATATCGGCTGGTTAGAGAACTAAGACATTGGTCCAGTGTTTGAAGTTGATTATGATGGGTTGCTAAAGAACAAATTCTTGCACAAGGTGATAAAGTAATAGAATCTCAGCCAATTTCTATTGTTGGAAGATCCAACCATCAAGGGCTTGATCAAAAGCTATATGGAAACATGTACTCCATTCGATGGTATAATTATGTGTTGATAGTGCAAATCAATGATGTTTCTCACTTGATCTGCTCGAAGTTGGTGAGCTATCTCCTCAACATACCATTGAAGGGCACAAAATTGAGAAAGAACAGAGATGAAGAGCTCATTGCTATCCTTGAGGATTAGGAACCCCCTGCAGACTATGGATATGGAGAAATTACTGCATGAGGGATGAGCTAGGAGATAAGAGCTTGCCATATACTACTAATGAAGATGATTTTGCCCAAGACTAGGTCACTAAGCAACTACACGTACTTTGAGAGGTGCGTAGTCTACCATATGGTAGAAGGTAAGCAACTCAATTAGCCGGTGTTGATTCTTCATCACCTAACCAAAGTTACTACTGTCTACCATAATGGTAATTTGATTACTACCCTCATGAAGGCCGTGTGGATGGACATTTCATCCTTTATTGATGGACTAGGCAAAACTATGGTCTTGCTGAAGAGATCCTTGGATATGAGTCACTTCAGCAAGCTGAACAACAAATAAATCAACACTCGTTACACCAAGCCTCAAGACATCAAATAGAAGAAGGCGAAATTGGAACAAATTGTGTTCCCTTAGATGTTCTCAAGGAAGATGAGGATGCCTTTATCGTAGATTTTGAAGGCTCCAACGATGGAACAGTAGATGATGTTCCCCTCTCTGCTCATTTCAAGAAAATTTCAACTGCTTCTACTCCTTCATCTCCAAAAGCCAAAGCTATGACTCAAAGGGTTAGACAAAGCCCACCAAAAGCAAGGTCAGGATATACGCCTGCCTAACCTCAAGCTAGACTCGGAAATAAAATGAAGTTGAAGACCTGCACTATGAGGGAAGCTGAGGTGAAACAAAGGGCTGAAGATGAAGAAGATGCTAGAAAGCAAGGAGAAAGCCTGCACCAAAATAAGTGCAAATATGAAGAGGCCAAGGATGATACTAGCCAGGGTAGCTGTAAGAAAAGTAAAGAGGACCCTGAAACAATCAATGCTGGAGCTGCTACCTAAGTGGAGAAAGTTATCTCCAAGGCTAGAGGCTCTCAGTGCAAGAGAACTCCCACAATGAGCTCAAGGAAAAATGTCCAGATTGTGAGCAGTGACAAGGATGATGATGACGTAGAGGTCATCAATTAGGAAGAATCTGCTCTTCTTGGTTCAAACATCCCAAGCTAAATTCACACTCAGCATACTGAGAATCTTCCATCTCAAGTTGAGTTACTTGAGGCTGACCCATCCGTGGGTCAAACAGCCAAGCCCCAGGTACCTAAAAATCCTTCCCCCATATCCTTCACCAAAATCTCTTATAAATCCTGAACAACCTTCTTTTGTAAATTCCCAAATACATCCTTCCTCTGTAAATTCTCCTTCCAAAATCCCTTTTTTTAAATATTCTAGTAAATACTCCTTCTTCTCCATCTCATTCCCAAGAAAAGACTACCCATTCTTCACCTCCTATAAGCACTCAAACTGCTCTCATTCCTTCTCCTGTAAAGTCTAAAACAACCCCCATTTCATCTCAAAATGTACAAAACACATCTACACCTTCAAAACCAACCTTTACCCCTTCAATCCCTCTAATTGGAGAAGTTCCTGAAGTTGAGAACTCTACTCAGCAAGGAAAAGCAATTGAGGAAATTGCTAAAGCAAATTTTACAACTAATGAGGCAATTCCCTCTAGTAGAAAGCCAGTCCAAGAGGCCGTGGCTGATTCAGCCATCTTGGCTCAGATAAAGGGAGTTGTCAAGAAAGAAATTCCCAACTCTCCAAACTAATGCTGAGTTGGATGGAGCAGTAAGCCACGTACTACTAGCTCAAGAATTGAAGGACTTGTCCTCCAAATCCAAGGTAAAACTTCTTGAGTTTAATGAGCACTCAAGAATTCCCTCCAAATCAGTTTATGTTGAAGAATTTTAGAAGATTTAATGTAGTTTGTACACAATCAGAAATCATCTTGTGAAGGAAAGTGCTAAAAGCCTGGTGGATAAGATGGCATTGATTCTACATAGACTGACTGATTTTGCAGCCCAGCTCAACACAGCTATCTCTTCTTTCCCACATCTATTATCATTGCCAATGTAGTGGTAGGAAAGATGAAGTGTAGCATAGATATTGCTATGGAACAACAGAGTAGTTTGAATGCAACTTAGGCAACTCAAACTACACAGTTTCATATGTTTGACGAAGAGAGGGCCAAAATAAAGACATCCACAAACAATAAAATCCTAGAGCTATCTAAGTAGATAAATGTCAATAAGGATCAAGGGCACAACATATGTAACCTCATGGAGAAGATGTCCAAGCTGATGGTCATTTATAACAAGAAAGTGGATAGAGTCATAAAGATTGTTAAAGATGTTGCAAAGAAATTAGAAAAGCCTATACTGAACCTTGATGCTCTTAGAGAATAACTTGACTCAACCTGCAAGTGTTAGACATAATGTGTGCCCTAGAGACAATTAGGGCGATATGTCTTTATTAGCTGTAATGTACAAACAGTTTCGAATTATTAATAATAATCAAAGGCATCTTTGTACTTATCAGTGCTTTCTATTTATTGTATCTCGCTAGTATCATATATGTTTGAATATGCATATGCGCATTGATGAAACAAAGTTTGTAACTAAATCATAGTGTAAAAGTGCAAGGACATAGTGGGAGCTATGTGGAGTGAGAACTGCACATACGTTCTACTATGAATAGTCTAAATATCCCTAGTCATAGATTCATTAAGACTGGACATCAATGGAGCGAATAGACTGGCATGTGTAGGCTTACTCCTTGGATTAGTTCCAAGCAGCTGATATCACGAGCTGAAGGTGGTACCTTGAGTTAACGGATGAATGTATTCGGGTAATACATTGGAGACTGCCAAAAGATAGACACTTGGAAATAACTATATCCATGTGTTGGTGTCATGTCTAATTGTAGTAGCAGTACGAGTATCCTCAAACCTTAGATACTGGTTACCTTATGTAGGAATTGCTATACTTTGGGTCATACATATTCATACCCTGGCGATCAGGATGAAATGAGTGATTACGTGTATAGAGATGATCACATGTTGGTAAGCTGTGTAGTCAAGATGGGATCCATCGCTCCTGATATAGTAATATATTGGAGACGTACCTTAAGGCACTTTGTTGAAGTGATACACTCATAAACCTCTAATCAGAGTATACGATTGATGGAGTGGGTTTCTAATCGATCAAGATACAAAACTGCTAAGTGGTGTTCTTCGTGAACAAGTCTAATTCAGGATAGCTACTACTATTACATGAGCTGACACTTAATCTAAGCTCAATAAATTAGATGGTACTTAACAAGATGGAAGGAGTGTATTGTACTAGTTACTACTATAGAACCTGATCAAGTCACAGGCACGTGATGTTCCAAGTATCCGGGGATCATATGCCTTTGCTTGAAAGCCCACTTGATCGTCTAGAGCTATCAGGTTCCATAACTATATGGAACACTGATCCTATACGTTCATGGATGGGAAGCAAAATTTAGGTTAACCTCTAGCGGCTCTATACTTTGGGGTCCTATGAGGTCACACACTTTGGGTCTTTATCAGACCATGTAAAGAACTTATGGAATGGGTCTGTACCAAAAATGCAAGTTGAGAAATCAGTGAGAAGAATTATTCATTTATTTAATCAAATTAATAATCAACAAAAATAATGAAAAGATAGGGAAAAGGTTGCACGAAGGGAGTAAGGGAATTTTCCTATTACGAGTGGGCCCCAAACCGAACACGGGTTGTTAAAAGTGGGGCCTGTGTGGCTACCTTAGCGTGCGGGGAAAGCCTGCCTGCGTTAGTGAGCTACAGGCTATGAGCGTTGCCTACGCACAAGCCTGCAAGCTAGGCTTTTGGGAAAGCCTGTAAGCTGTAGCTTGTGGCACAAGGCTAGCTCGCTAGGGCTTGCCTTGTGGTAGCCGCGGGTTAACCTGAGGGTATCTATACCCATGCTGTTGACCTTCTATACATGGGATGACATTTATCCCATCTCATGTAGTGTTTTAGGGGGAGTCTATCACTCCCCCTTTTTCCTATAAATAGGCTTTAAACCCTCATTAACTTACACACACATCAAAATATTTGAGCTTGTTTTCTCTCTGATTTCTACTCTCCTCTTCTTTTGTTGTGTGAGATCCTCCACGAGTTTCTTCAAACAAATCGAAGAGTTCTTTTAGAAGGCTCAAAGTTTAAGTGAGATTTCGATTTAGATTTTCAGGTTGATTTACAAGTAGTCTAGCAAGTGCGATCAATTTATGGGTTGTACCTCTTCGAGGTTTTGGTCGGTGAAGATCTGTGTAGATCAAGTCATAAAGGCTCTCCTAGTTTAGAACCTTGTTCCATCAAAATCACTCAAAGGGAACACCACTACCAAAATAGAGATCGAGCACGCATCAACTGGTAATGCTTTAATCTTTAGATGCTAGGTTTCTATTTTATGTTTTATAAACATAAAAGCATCTATGGAATGTTTTAACCTAGATTATGTCAAACATGGCATGCTTAGGAGATCCTCAAGTTAATTTTAAGTTTTTGAATGTCTACCTTCTTTGCATGTTTAATTACTGTCTTGATTAACCAATAGTGGTATCAGAGCCTACCTTATGCTCTCATGATTGATTGTAATATGTTAAAATGTGATTTTCTATGAACTGATTAAAGTATTCTATGCATGACTTAGATTTCAATTCCTGTTATAGAAAATGATGTGATAACTAGATTAAGGTATTGCTCAAACTTAGTCTAGATGATTATCATATAAAGTTAATAATTTTTTACCAAACAGGAAAATCCTTTAAGTAAGTGTCATCCTTTACTTCACTTAATTAAAGAAGGAAATCTTTAAATAATAATTATCCATGGTATATAGACTCAAAGTGCCCATGGTAATTTTCTCAAGGAATGGACAAGGCTACTCATTCACTTGAAGGGGGGCCTCTCCTACCTGGAAATTATTATCGGTATTAGATTCAAGTATACCCAAGGGATGATTATGACTTAGTCGATTTCTAGTATGGAAATTTATTCCGCATATGGTTTTACAAATGTGGTTTAAGTTTTTAAAATCAAAACATGTAGACATAGGTGAAAAACTTAAACATGGACCTTGTTTGTTTTGCGTGCTATGTGGAGTCTTGGCATAACTGAATGATTATGATATACCAGTCAGAGCATGTTCCCTTAGAATTAATAATTCCTAGTAGCCCGGAATTATTATTTCATAATGATATCCATTGTCTAAGACCTAGACTAGGGCGAGACAAATGGTACCAATGAAATCCCTACAACTATATTAAGGTGGAAATATGTCTTCCCGTTATAAGTCGTGATACGAGCCTTATAAACAGATGTAAGCAAATGTAAAACATGCCTTCCCTTAATATGTGCTTGGTCATGAGACTAGATGGGGTTAGTGCCTTAACCAAAGAGGGTTAGTTGTCCATATTATTGCAGCTAATGCCAAATCGGAGACACATTTGAGGAGTCGTACATTGGGTACACACATCTCGAGAGAGAACTCAAATAGATTAGTAATTGCAAGAGATGCAAATGGATAGATTCTAACCATGGCTATAGATGCTACCTACTAAGGAAAATTGGTTCAACTAGATTTTCCGATTTTGAATAGAAGGGGCTATTTAAATATCGATAAAATGGTAGGAAATTATGTGTTTAATTAAAGACCTAACATTAAATGCATGTACATATGCTAATGTCTAAACAAATTCTATCTTATATTTAGGTAGAACAATGAATCCAAACATAAAATTTCACCCAATACTTGACACCAAATTGACAGGGATTAATTTTGATGACTGGAACTTGAGAAAAGCCACATGGATTTTATCTTGGATAATCCGGAACTAGTCAATCTTGATGATGATGGTTCTATTCAAGAGAAAGAAGTATATCTTAGGCATAAGAGAGATGTTTTCATTGTATCACTTGTGATGCTTGAAACCATGAGCTTGAAGTTTAAGAAACAACATGAAGGTATGGATTTAAAATCCATGCTAAATCATATTAGAGGACTTCATGCAGGCATGAGAGTTGAGTGGAATGAAATTTTGAAGTTCCTTTATAACTCTAGGAGAAATGATGGGATCCTAGCCACTGAGTGATACATCAGATACTTACAATATTTGAGAAGATTAGCTCAAATAGGAATCGAGACAGATTCCAAACATGAAATACAATTAATGATAGGAACCCTATCTGATAAAATATTCACCTTTTGTGAAAGATTATCTTATGTTAAAGAGGACCAACAAGACATCTAAGTTTATTAAGAAACTTAGAATTTCTATGCAAGGTCTGGTGGCGAGAGGAACAAGTGCCTTGGTGAGTAAAGCTTATAGTAAAGGTAAAGGTTTAAAACCCATTGACAGGAAAGTCAGAAATGTGGTTATTGAAAAGGGGACACCCAAAGGATTATGTTTCCTGTGCGGAAGGCCCATTCACTGGAAACGTGATTGCAAAGCTCAGATTTCTGAATAAGCGAAGAAGAAGCCAAGCCAGGCATCTATTTCAGGTATGTTCATGACAGAGAGTTTCTCTATAGTTCCCTATGAGTTTACTTGGTACTAGATACTAGTTGTGGTACTCATATCTGTACTTCTGTATAGGGATTGCGGAATAGTAGAAGGCTTGCAAAGAGGGAAATGGACCTAAAAGTTAGAAATGGAGCACGGGTGGTTGCTGCAACAACTGTAGGAAATTTATCCTTCGTTTGCCTAATGGCCTAGTTTTAGTTTTGAACAATTGCTATTATATTCCAACTATCACTAAGAATATTATTTCTGTCGCACTTCTAGCAACGGAAGGATTTGAAATTTTATTTTCTCATAATAAATCTCAAATTCAACGTGACAATATTCTTCATGCTTATGGAATATCTTTCAATGGCATATATGTTCTAGATACTAAAACTGAAATTCTAAATATGAACATTGTTCAGAAATTGAAATCAGATAATGATACTTGCTTAACTAAGTTACAAAAATGTGGAGACTTAGGCCCAATGGAATGGGTTTCCTATGGTGTGTGTGAACCTTGTTTAAAAGGGAAGATGACTAAGAAACCTTTCAAAGGAAAGGGTTATTCGCCACTTTTCTACTGATAAGTTTAATAACTTTTTCGCAAAGAGTTGGCTATATGTCAATGGTGCCAAAAACTTATTCGCGTAAAATATAGGTGTTTTCAGTACCTCTTATCAAATAGAAAAATGATGATAACTGTAGTTTTAAAAAATATCGATCCCACAGGGAAGGACTAGTTCTAAAGATCAATAAGGAAGACAAAATAAGAAAATAAAATAAATTTGATATTTTGGGTAGGAGGGTTAGAATGAAGAATGGGTAAATCTATATGTGAAAGATTAGAGAATCTAAATATATAGATTTTCTCTACAAAATAAGGAAAGCAGAGAAAACATGCAAGTTCAACAAAGATGTTACGATTCACTAAACAAATCTAACAAATTCGGTTGAAAACACCCAGATGTTCAATTATTCACTGCAGAGCAACACATGAAATAACTTTTCTAAACCTAGCGCAAATGAATTAAGACAATCATATAAACCTGGACAATGTCAATACTATGCTTAGTACGGGTCGCTCTCACATAGCTACATTTAGCAAGTTACAAAAATGTTGGCTCACTAAACAGCGTTATAACACATATCCAGTGATTATACACGATATTGTAAACCCCGAAACTACTCTTCAAATTAACTCCAACGCATATAACTTAATTGATATAAAAGACTTAACACGAAATACGCATTATGACACATAGACATCTCATAAACTTCGAAATAGAAAGTATAAGTAGAAAGCAAAGAAAAGTTGTAAGGTTTGCAAGTGAAAGCTAAAGTTGATCAAACTGTATCCACTCTTTAATGGGAGTCATCAATTCCCGCAATTCCTACGTCTGCTTTGAATTCGGTCTCGGTCATACAGAACCTCCGCTAGGATGCTATTCTTTGCGAATATCGAACAAACGAATATTGAAGAATGAAAACTTTTATTGATAAGTGATTTACAAGTACACTTATACAACAATTGCTTCAGAATATAGAGAAATCTAGTGATCGAAACAAGGATTAAAATCACTTAAACATTTTCTTGCTAACACTTATGAATGTAACAAATTCTCTATCTATACACACACTATATGTAACCGTGGTCTTGTTGCCACATCCACTACATGAAATTTTTGAAGTTTGGAGCCCTATTTATAGAGTTCGAAGGGTTGCGTCTATCCAAACGAAGAGTCGCATTCATTGGTGAATGATTGCATCACTTCATTATGATTGGTTGAGAAGCTTCAATCTAATCCACAATGGATAGGCACCTTTTCATGATTGGTTGACTTCTAACAAGTGTCTTTTCATTGGTAGTTAATGGCGGTTGATCATGCTTATCTGGCAGTTGCTAGTTAAGAAGATAAAACCAAAAAACCATCCTAGTCATGACCACGATATACAAGTCATGACTGTGAATCTTTGATTGGTAAAATTCTATTATGAAAAAGAATAAGCTGTGACCGTGAATGATTATCATAACCGTGAATTGCATTTTTCTTCAGAATTCTCATTGCAACTTCACTGATCTTTGACAGCTTCGATCCTAAGCCAAATCTTTAAGTTCCATGCATCTTTTTGCACCTTTTTCACTCTTTTTTCATAGAATTCCACTTTAAATCATTTTACTCCCAAGATTTACCTAGTATCTGCATTTGCATAAAAAATAACTATATACCACATGAAATCTTTTATATGAAGTATAAAAATGACTTAAACTATAGTGTTTAATGTGTAAAATTAATATGATAATAAGAGTAATTATACACTTATCAAGGGTAAGCGTGCTACTAGTTTTTTAGAAATAATACATTCTAATGTATGTGGTACAATGAGTGTGAAGATACATGAGGGTTTCGTCTACTTCATAACCTTTATTGATGATTATTCATGATATGGTTATATGTACCTTATGAGGCACAAGTCTGAAAGTTTTGATGCTTTTAAAGAATTCAAAATTTAAGTAGAGAAACAGCTTGGGAAAAGTATCAAGATCCTTCAATCTGATCGAGGTGATGAATTCTTGAGCCAGGAGTTTTAGGATTATCTAAGGGATAATGGTATTTATCCCAATGGACACCTCCTTATACACCCCAACACAATGGAGTGTTAGAAAGGAGAAATTGAACCCTTCTTGATATGGTTCGGTCCATGATGAGCCAAGTAGAACTCAGTAGATCCTTTTGGGGTTTTGCACTTGAGAGCGCCAATTTATATACTAAACAGAGTGCCTTCTAAATCAGTTGATCAAACTCCATACGAATTATTGTATGGTACAAAACCCACTCTTTCTCACCTGAGAGTTTGGGGATGTCCTGCATATGTTAAAAGGATAAGTTCAGATAAGTTAGGTGCTAGGTCTGATAGATGTCTACTTGTAGGTTACCCTAAGGAGACTATAGGGTCTACCTTTTATGATTCCAAGGAACAGAAAGTCCTTGTTTCTAGAAATGCTCAATTCCTCGAGAATGAGCATATACTTGCGAAAGCTAGTTGGAGCATTCTTGAGTTGGGTACTCAAGTAGATCGAATAAATAATCAATTGATTATACCTACATATGTTACATAAGATAGTGTAAGCATAGAACAAACTATTATAACACCAACATTGCTTAGGTCAGGTCAGGCTCCCATCGATCTCGAGCGATACAGTTTTATCATCACCGATGATAAACATCTCTTCCTTATGGAAGATGATGAGCTCAAGACTTACAAGGAGCCAATGGAAGGCTCAGAATCTGATAAATGGCTTTCAGCATGAGATTGGAGATGGACTCCATGTACAAAAATCAAGTCTGGAACTTAGTTGATTCTTCAAGTGGGATTAAGCCCATAAATATAAATGGGTTTTCAAGAAGAAAACTAACATGGACGGTAAGATAGTTACCTATAAAGCAAGGCTGATTGCAAAAGTGTATAGTAAAAAAAAAGGCATTGGCTATGATGAAACCCTTTCACCGGGGGCCATGCCGAAGTCTATCAGGATACTCTTTGCCATTGTCGCTCATTACAATTATGAGATTTGGCAGATGGATGTGAAGATAAGATTCCTTAATGAGAATCTGGATAGTGATGTATTTGTGATACAACCCGAGGGTTTCACATCTAAGGATGGCTCTAAGGTATGCAAGTTGTAGAAGTCCATTTATGGACTTGACCATGCATCAAGGAGTTGGAATATTAGGTTAAATGAGACAATCTAAGAAATCAATTTTGCCCTTTGTATATAAAAAGGCTAGTGGGAGTGCGATCATTTTCCTTGTATTATATTTTGATGACATATTATTAATAGGAAATGATATTCCTTTTCTTTAGATAGTTAAGATGTGGTTGTCAAAGAAGTTCTCCATGAAAGATCTTGGAGAAGCAGCTTTTATAATTGGTATTAAAATTTATCGAGATAGATAAAAAAGGCTGCTAGGTCTTTCACAAAGTACATACATAGACAAGGTTTTGGCTAGATTTAACCTTGAGCAATCATGAAAGGGTTATCTCCCTATGTCTCATGGGATTAACCTTTCTAAATTTGAGTATCCGAGAATACAAGAAGAGAGATTGTGCATGAATGGAATATCCTATGCCTCAGCGGTAGGGTTCATCAGGTGTGCTATGGTATGCACTTGGCCTGACGTCTCACATGCATTGAGCGTCACAAGCAGATTTCAATATGATCTAGGTGAGAAGCACTAGATGGCTGTTAAAACTATCCTCAAGTACATACGCATGACACAGGATATGTTTTTAGTATATGGAGAAGGTGATCTCACTGTAAAGGGATACACCGATGTGAGTCTTCAGTCTGACAGGGATGATTATAAATCCCGGTCAAGTTATGTGTTTATGTTTAATAGAGGGCCATTTGTTTGGAAAAGTTTCAAATAGGACACGACTACCGATTCAACCATAGAATTTGAGTACATAGCTGCTTCAGAAGTGGCTAATGAAGCTGTTTAGCTTAAGGGATTTATTGGTGATCTCAATGTGGTGTCCAACATTGTAAATTTGATAGTGGTCTATTGCGATAACAATTGGGCTATTACTCAAGCAAAGGAACCACGGTCTCGCCAGAATAATGGACATGTACTTAGTAAATACAATCTCATTCAAGAGATAGTAGCAAGAAAAGATATAAGTTTAGAATACATCCCAACGGATTTGAATCTAGCGGATTGGTTAACTAAACCATTGACTCAGGTTAAGCATGACCAGTAAGTTAACGAGTATGGTATAAAGCACATGGCTAATCGACTCTAGTGCAAGTGGGAGATTGTTAGACATGATGTATGCCCTAGAGGCAATTAGGGTGATATGTCTTTATTAGCTATAATGTACAAATAGTTTCGAATTATTAATAATAATCCAAGGCATCTTTGTTACTTATTAGTGCTTTCTATTTATTGTATCTCGCTGGTATCATATATGTTTGAATATTTACATGCGCATTGATGAAACAAAGTCCGTGACTAACTCATAGTGTAAAAGTGAAAGGACATAGTGGGAGCTATGTGGAGTGAGAACTACACATACGTGTTACTATGAATAGTCTAAATATCCCTAGTTGTAGTTTCATTGAGACTGGACATCAATGGGGTGGATAGACTGGTATGTGTAGGTTTACTCCTTAGATTAGTTCTAAGAAGCCAATCTCACGAGCTAAAGGTGGTACATTGAGTTAACACATGAATGTATTTGGGTAATACATTGGAGACCGCCATAAGAGAGACACTCAGAAATAACTATATCCATGTGTTGGTATCATGTCTTATTGCAGTATATCATGTCTTATTGTAGTAGCAGTACAAGTATCCTCAGACCTGAGATACCAGTTACCTTATATAGGAGTTACTATACTTTGGGTCATACTTATTCATACCCTGGCAATCAGGATGGTAAGGTTGATTATGGGTATAGCAATGATCACATGTTGTTAAGCTATTTAGTCAAGATGGGATCCATCACTCCTGATATAGTAATATATTGGAGATGTACCTTATGTCCCCTTGTTGAAGTGATACGCTCTCTGATCAGAGTATACGATTGATGGAACGAGTTTTTAATTGATCAAGATACAAAACCGCTAATTGGGGTTCTTTGTGAATAAGTCTAATTACAGGATAGCTATGGTTATTACATGAGCTGACACTTATATAGCTCAATAAACTAAATGGTAATTAACCTGATGTTAGGAGTGTATTGTACTGGTTACTACTATAGAACCGGATCAAGTCACAGGCATGTGACGTTCCAAGCATCGGGGGATCATACGCATTTGCTAGAAAGCCCATTTGATTGTCTAGAGCTATCAGGTTCCATAACGATCTAGAACACTAAGCCTAAAGCTTCTCGGATGGGAAGCCAAGTTTAGGTTAACCTCTATCGGCTCTAAACTTTGGGATCCTATGAGGACACACACTTTGGTCTTTATCGGACCATGGAAAGAACCTATGGACTGGATCTGTACTGAAAATGCAAGTTGAGAAATCAGTGAGAAGAATTATTAATTGATTTAATCAAATTAATAATTAACAGAAATAATGAAAAGATAGGAAAAAGGTTGCACGAAGTGAGCAAGGGAATTTTTCAGTTGTGAATGGGGCCCAAACCAAACACGGGTTGTTTAAAGTGGGACCTACATGGCTACCCTGTGAGCTAACAAGCTTGTAGGTTGCTAGCACACGGGGATAACACCCACGCGCTAGCGAGCTTCAGACTGCGAGCGCTGCTACAAGGTAGCACTTGTGCGGCCTGCCTGCAAGCCCGCTTGGGCACAACACGGGCTGCACGCAAGCCCGCAAGCTGGGTTTGTGGGAAAGCTCGCAAGCCGCAGCTTGCAGCACAAGGGAAGCTCGCTAGGGCTTGCCTTGTGGCAGCCGCTGGTCAACCCGTGAGTATCCATACTCGCGCGATTGACCCGCTTTACATGGGATGGGATTTATCCCATCCCATGTAGAGTTTTAGGGGAGTCTATCACTCCCTCTTTTCCTTATAAATAGCCTTCAAAGACTCATTAATTTACACACACATTAAAAGCTTTGAGCTTGTTTTCTCTCTGATTTCTACTCTCCTCTTCTTTTGTTGTGCGATATCCTCCATGAGTTTCTCTAAACAAATCAAAGAGTTCTTTTAAAAGGCTCAAAGTTTAAGTGAGCTTTCAATTTAGATTTTCGAGTTGATTTACAAGTAGTCTAGCAACTACTATCAATCGACGAGTTTTACCTCTTCGAGATTTTGGTTGGTGAAGATCCGTGTGGATCAAGTCATAGAGACTCTCCTAGTTTGGAAGCTTGTACCATCAAAATCACTCAAAGGGAACACCGCTACCAAATGAGAGATCAAGCACGCATCAACTGGTAATGCTTTAATCTTTAGATGCTAGGTTTCTTTTATATGTTTTCTAAACCTAAAAGCATATATGGAAAGTTTTAACCTAGATTATGTCAATCATTGCATGCTTAGGAGATCCTCAAATTAATTTTATGTTTTTGAATTTCCACCTTGCAACCTATTCATGTTCAGTTACTATCTTGATTAACCAACAACAAGGTCATCAAAGATAATATTGATGAATTAGTAAGAAAAGCGTAGAAAGCCCTCTTGGAAGCAATGGGCAAATTGTTTCCTGAGCCAACTAAGTCTCTTAACCTTGAAAATGATCTCTTAGTGAACAAGAAACTGAATGCTTTTAAGGATCATCTTCATACATTGTAAATAAACATAGATCAATTAGTGATAACCGGGATAGGATTACCAAATCTATGAATATAATGTGCCCAAGGATAGTTGATATGGAAACTAAATGAAATATTGCTTTGTTTGCATCAGGTTTCAGGTGTCTACTGTAGTGTTTTCAACAGTTCACTTTTGACTGAGCTCAATGATCAAGACATCCTCACGCTGAAGGGAAAGGAACAGCTAGAGCAAGAAATCTCTCCAAACATCATTGGAAAGTAAGAGGATTTTCTATTTGCTCTTGACTCTTTTGATTTGTGTCTTGAACAAATTGTCAAGTAGTTGAAGATGCTTAGAAGATGACATAACAATATAAGTCATTAATCTCATCAAGGCCTCAACATCCTTACAAACAACAAAAGCAACTACAACAACCACAACATCAACAACATCCACAGCACCATCAAAGCTTTCCCAAAGGTGGAGGACCATCTTCTTCTCATTCTCGTAGATAGTTATAGAATAGAAACAAACTTGTAATAGTGATTCAGTGTAAGCACTTAGTTTTGAACATAATTTGTGTACTAATTAAGTTTTCTTATTAATGAAAAATTTCAAGTTTGTTTTATCTAAAGTTAAAGCTTCTAAACTTATTAAATCTGCTATTTTATTTCCACTTAAACTATTGCAATTAATTAAAAGACCAACTTCAAGAAGAAGCTGAGTAAGACACAGTCCCAAAGTTAAAAAGAAAATTCCTCTAAGTATGGGGGAGTTTAGCTGACTGAAGAGAACCAACTTAGTATTTGGGAGTCCATACTGACTAAGGAGTTCACTCAGCATGGGGGTGTCTTACATCTCTTATTAGATCTTCTTATATCTACAAACTATTTATTTATTAATTTCTTCTACTACCCGGATTGTTATTTATTCCAAAGTGGGGAAGATTGTTGAACCCAAGTTAATATTACTTCATTGTGCTTAAAATTTTTGAAAATAACAAACTATCTAAGATAATAAAATTTATTTAGTACTAAGAAGACTCTTAATTAAACAAGTTGAACTTGAGTTTGTTTAAGGAAAAACAACTCAATTTACTAAGTTTTAATTAAGTTATGGCTTAGAGTAAGAAAAGCTGAGTTAGACAAAGCATTACATAGTCTATACGATTTAGACTTATCAAAGATGAGTTATATTGACACTTAGGAAATTTATATGACATACGTACATTTAACACTGTTTGTGAGAGATGGAATATTCTGTTAGTGCTTTTTCAGGTAAGAAGGTGCTGAAATTGAAAAGGATATTCAAGTGGCCCTCACAACTAAAAGGTTTCAGTACGGAATGTTGGAGATTCCTTGCTAAAATCTAAGAAAAAAAGCATATTCTGACATGCGCCATTATCCATTGTCTACGCGCTCCTCTACAATGTTATTAATTAGACAAATCACAAGTCTCCATTGTTGGTCCATAAGCGGGCTCCTAACAACAGTAGAGGGGGGATGAAAGCTTAATCTTGGTTACTTTTAAGTATTTTAAAGCTATTCACCAAGTTTAGTTTTTATATGTGTGCTGAGAGAGCGTACTAGTGTGATATAAAAATGTATAAAATGCTCAGCTTTGCTGATAGAGTTTATCTTCAATCTTTAGCTGATTAAGACTATTTAACATAGATCAGATAACAAGCAAATAAATGAATGAGAGAGAGATGAATGAGCTGATCACTGCTAAAGCTTAAGGCTTAAAGATAGAATGTCAACACCTGAGATTTATCCTGGTTCGAACCCTAGCCTACCTCCAGTCTCTTGATACCATCTCCGAGTTTTAATCCACTAGTGAGATTCCTTTAATAGGTGGAGAAGCCTTTATAGCGGGTAGACATGATTACAGAAAGTACCATCCTTTCTAACTACAGCTCAACTCAGTTTGGGTACCCTTCCAAAATTGACACTCAGACTAAATAGAAATGAGAACTAGATTTAACTTATAGAAATGTTGAATCCTTACAATGTTAATCTAAGTAAATCTCTCTATTACAAACATATATGAACTTTGATGTTTGCTGATTGCTTGTGATGGAATTTCTTTGAAAGCTAGAGTAATTTGCATAGCATTTTAGCTCTTAACAAATTTGAGGTGATTCACCAAGTTTGAACGTCTGCTCTAGTGTTCTATTTATACTTTGAATCTCTGTAAAGTAGTCGTTGTAAACTTTACGAGATCACAAATCTTCAATTTCTTATCTCTTCCAATCTTTCGAATCTTTCCGTTAGAGATAGATTCTAGGACATTTAGAGATAGAAATTTGAACGTTAAGGCATGATAAAATTCTATTGACAAAATCTCATTTGTCTTCAAACAATCTGGTTCTGAGAGAGACGCGCTAGAATGCAGCGTGGAGTCTTCCAATTGGTTTACCTTGCTGACGTTGATAGAGTCGTGCAGGGACACTTGAGACGCGGTGCATGACAGAGAATTCCTTTTACTTAGACTGTAGTGAGGAATCCCTAACATTCCGTACTGACACTTTTAGCATTGTGAGGACCACTAGAATCTTCATTAATTTTAGTGCCTTTTCTCCTGAAAAGCAATTAAGGAATATTTTGTTCCTTCAGAGACGTTGTTAGTATCACATGTTTCATAAAGTCTCTACGTGTCAAATAAAGTGCTTTTAATTATTCAAAAGTAGGATTAAGCATGAGCTGAGTCAAATAACTCTAAAATATGTAGTACTCAACATAGACTCAGCTTTTCCTACTCTAAGTTATAACTTAATTAATTATCCAGCAAAACTGAGTTGTTTTCCTTTGAACAAACTCAAGTCAGCTTTATTAGTTAAGAGTCTACTTAGTACTCAATTAATTTCGCTATCTTAGACAGTTTGCTATTTCCCAAACTACTCAGTATTGTGAAATAATATTAACTTGGGTTCTACAATCTCCCCCATTTTGGACAGATAGCAAACTAGGTAGTAGAAGAAGTTAATTGAATAAATAGTTCAGAGATTTCAGAATACCTGAAAGTAATGTAAAACTTCCTTGTGTTGAGTGACTTTCCTTAATCAGCTTGAGCTCCCCCATACTGAGTGATTCTTCTACAAGTAACTCAGCTCCCCCATACTTAGAGGATTTCTTCTTTAATTTGGGACTTCATTTTACTTCAACTTATCTTCAAAGGTTTTATCTCTTGTATGTTTTCCTGTATTACATCATTAGATACACAGAAGAAGCATACACAGAACATAAAAATTTAAGAAGATCTTAACTTGAAGCAGGAACTTTTAATTTTTATTAATATATCAAAAATGACTCAGTTAGTACATAAAGTATGTCCTGAGCTAAGATTACAAATTAACCCCTATACAAGTTCTAAAACTATATGCAACGTGGCCTAGGCTATTCTTGTGCACTGAAGAGGAAGAGTCAGCAGTCTTGTTCTTATCCTAATTGGTCTTATGCTGCTGGTTAAAAGGATGAAGCGGATGAGAATGCCTTGGAAGAGATCCCTTGTTAGGATTTGTGATAAGTTTATATTTAGACTTATTATCATGACATTTTTAATCATAAAATGATATGGATTTGTTTCATTTTATACTTCATATAAAAGATTTCACGTGGTATGTAGTTATTTTTTATGCAAATGGAGATACTAGGTAAATCTTGGGAGTAAAGAGAACAAATGAGGAATTCTATGGAAAAAGAGTGAAAAAGGTGCAAAAAGATGTGTGGAACACAATGATCTGACTTAGGATAGAAGTTGTCAAAGATCGGCAAAGTTGCAAAGAAGAATCATGAAGAAATAGCATTTCACGATCGTGAATCCTATTCACGGTCGTGACTTATCACTTTTCATAAACAAAAAACTGCCAACTAATGTTCACGATAGCGATATGTGATTCATGGTTATGACTAGTGATGGTTATTTGTTATCTCTTATCAACTAACAACCGCCAAATAACATCGATCAACCACCATCAACTGCCATCAACTACCAACCAAAAAGACACCTTTTTGAAGTCAACCAATCATGAAAAGGTGCCTTTCCATTATGGATAAGGATAAGACTTTGCATCCAATCACAATGAAGTGATGCAACTCTTCGCCAATGGACATGACTCTTCGTTTGGATAGACGCAACACTTCATACTCTATAAATAGGTTTCAAACTCAACAATTTTTCGGGAGAGAGAATTTGCATTGATAGTGTGATACATGTTAGATGTGTATGTATAGATAGAAAGTTGAAATGATATAGATTTTGCTAGATCAAATTCTTAGCGAGAAAAATGTATAAGTGATTCGATTCCTATTTCGATCACTATATTTCTACACAAATTCGAGCGTTTGTTGTATGAGTGTAATTGCAAAGCACTTATCAATAAAATTTTTCGTTCTTCAACATTCTTTTATTCAAGATTAATAAAGAATAGCATCCTAGCTGAGGTTCTGTACGAGTCGAGACCGAATTCAAAGTAGACGTAGGAATTACTAAAATTGATAACTCCCATTAAAGAGTGGATATGGTTTGATCAACTTTATCTTTCACTTTCATACCTTACAACTTTACTTTGTTTTTTGCTTATACTTTCTATTTCGAAGTTTATAATATGTCTATGTGTCATAACGAGTATTTCATCTTGCGTCATTTATATGAATCAAGTTATATGCTTTCAGTTAACTCTAAGAGTGATTTCGGGGTTAACAAGATTGTGTATAATCAATGGATCTGTGATTATAATGTTGTTTAGTGAGCCAACATTTTTGTAATGGTAACTTGCTAAATATGGCTATGTGAGAGCGACCCGTACTAAGCATAGTATTATAGTTATCCAGGTTCTTATAAGTGTCATAATTCGTTTACCCTAGACTTAGAAAAGTCATCTCATATGTTACTCTACAGTGAATTATTGAATATTAGGGTGTGTAGAACCGTATTTGTTGAAGATATTTAGTGTACGAAATATTCTTGACGATTTTGCATGTATTTCGCTGCTAAACTTGTTCTTAGGGGATATCTATATATTTTACATCTTCTCTAGTATATTCATACATCTATCTATTCATCTATCTATTATCCAAACCCTCCAATCAAAATTAACTATTTTCATTTACCCTGTAACTCTAGTTAGTCTTTAGAACCGAATTCCTTCCCTGTGGGATTGATATCTCTTAAAACTACATTGAAACTGTATACTTGTAGTGGTCACCTTTTTTCTATTTTGATAAGTGGTATTGACAACACCTGTTCATATTTTGAACTTTTATCTTATCAGTAGAAAAGTGGGGAACAAGGCTTTTATCTTCATCAGCGAATATAAGCCCTCTAAATTAGTAAATTCAAAACCTTGTGAACAAGTTTTTGGCATTGTTGCCAAGGAAGGCAAGTACGTTCTGAAGATCAAATACTAGGAGACTACAATACTATGTCTAAAAATTAAAGAAATAGAAGGATTAAAATAGGTCGCGATCACGACTATAGATCACGCTCGTGATGTTATACAGCAAACCTTCTGCTCCTGTTTTGAAGGCAATCATGATCGCGACAAGCCTTGGCGATCACGACACGGGCCCCGGATTCTCCTTCCCAATAAATGGGTTTACTCTTTTCTTTTTCAAATTTTAGATTGTTGTTTGTTTTTTTGTTTTTTTCGTTTTTAGTTAAGTCTCTCATAATGAGGACATTGTGTTCTTTAGTGCGGGGGGCATTTGTATAAAATCCCAAAAATTGAAAAAAAAATTTAAATAAAATTAAAAAATAGAAGAATTTGAAAATTTTTCTTAATTTTTCTATTATTTATGCATTATCCATACCTATGCTATACAAATATATGTTTCAAGGTTATTGTGAGTGTTAGGTATTTCAAATTTAATGTTAGTGCATATTTCGAACAAAGTGTTTCGTGTATGACCACACGGTGTGAGTGTGAGCGCGTTTTAGCACAACATTTAGCATTTGGCAACGATGAGTTGTAAGTAACATTCGAAACAACATTCCAAGTAAGTTTCGATACATATTTCAATGCAACATGAATTAGTATAAGTTATATAGTTTTAGTTTAATACTACCATAAGTTAGTAGTGGAGTGATATCTAGTAGTGTTCTTACTATGAGTTTTATATATTATTCTTGAATACATCTTATAAGTATTGAGTGTGTTTAAAGTGCTGGGAAACTATAGCCATAATACTTTGAAAGTGATCAATAAAGTATGAGGGTATTAAGAAGGAAAAAAAATCAAAAGAAAGAGAGGATAACCAATGAGTTATGCAAAAGGTGAGGAATGGTACGGAGTAGAAACTGCAACCATTCAATGAGTGAAAAAAAGAAAGTAGCATAGCGTGAAAAATGGGTGCAAAGTACCAATCTATACTTAAAAAACATATGCTTAAAAGAAAAAATGGGAGAAAGTGGTATGAAGTATAAAATGCAACCACTAAAAAAGGGAAGAGTAGTATGGAGCATAAAATGCAACCACTAAGAGTGTTTTTAGCATCCTAGGTTACCTAAAAATGCCTTGAGATCAAACTTTCCAAAGTGTGCACCTTTTGTCCTTTATACTTTATACTATACTTGAGAGAAAGAAATTTTCGAGTAAGCATATAACACTTATATGAAGACGTAATTCGGTTGACCCGCCATTACGAGCAAAGGTATGAAACTATACTATATAAATTTTACATTACTAATTTGTGGGAAATTTTGAACTTTTACTTGCACTTTATGCAACATGGGAATGTGGTACTCACTACAATAGTCTTTCACCAAATGAGGTATTAACTTCAATACTAATTTATATACTTCTATTATTTTTACCTTGAGGACAAGGCAAAAGTTAAGTGTGGGGGTGTGATAAGTGTATATTTAACTTTTTATCATGACATTTTCAATCATAAAACTATATGGTTTTGTTTCATTTTATACTTCATATAAAAGATTTCACGTGGTAAGTAGTTGTTTTTTATGTAAATGTAGATACTAGGTAAATATTGGGAATAAAATGAAAAAGAGTGAAAAAGGTGCAAAAAGAGTGAAAAAGGTGCAAAAAGATGCGTGGAACACAATGATTTGGCTTAGGATCGAAGTTGTCAAAGATCGGTAAAGTTGCAAAGAAGAATAATGTAGAAATAGCATTTCACGATTGTGACACCTATTCATGGTCGTGACTTATCACTCTTCATAAATAGAAAATTACCAACCAATGTTCACGATCACAGCATGTGATTTATGGTCCTACTGGCTACGGTTATTTGTTATCTCTTATCAAATACAACCGCCAGATAACAACGATCAACTACCATTAACTACTAACTGAAAAGACACCTTTTGGAAGTTAATCGATCATGAAAAGGTGTCTTTCCATTATGGATAAGGATAAGACTTTACATCAAATCACAATGAAGTGATGCAACTCTTCGACAATGGACACGACTCTTCATTTGGATAGACGCAACCCTTTTTACTCTATAAATAGGTTTTATACTCAACCATTTTTGGGGAGAGAGAATTTGGATTGATAGTGTGATACATGTTAGACGTGTATGTATAGATAGAAAGTAGAAATTATACAGATTTAGCTATATCAAAGTCTTAGTGAGAAAAATGTATAAGTGATTCGATTCCTATTTCGATCATTATATTTCTACATAAATATGAGCGTTTGTTGTATGAGTGTAATTGCAAAACACTTATAAATAAAAAGTTTTCATTCTTCAACATTCTTTTATTCGAGATTCACAAAGAATAGCATCCTAGCGGAGGTTTTGTACGAGTCAAGGCCGAATTCAAAGTAGACATAGGAATTGCGGGAATTGACGACTCCCATTAAAGAGTGGATACGGTTTGATCAACTTTAGCTTTCACTTGCATACCTTACAACTTTACTTTGTTTTCTGCTTATACTTTCTATTTTGAAGTTTATGATATGTCTATGTGTCATAA
>CATIWQ010270880.1:0-22446 GCA_949673415.1 Euphorbia schlechtendalii | reverse complement strand
AAAATTCAGAGAGAAAAATCCTCTCTTTCAGAACAAAAACTAAATACGTTTTTTTTATTACTTTCTTCTAACTTTTTCTCGGATCCAAAAACACTTTCGGATCCCAAATTTCTTCACCTTTTCATAAAATTTCTTCATCTTTTCTTCTTAAATCCTCAGATATTCTCGGGTCTAAAACCAATTTAGAACCCAAGTCTGATTATCTTTTGGATAAATAAACATGTTATTTTCCAACAAAACAATCTTTTTTTCAATTAAATTACGTTAAAAATCCAAGAATTAAACGTAGATTTTTGGACTTTTTACATCAACCTTTTCACCTAAACTACAAAAAACGAACGAGGAACGCTCCCGAGGATCTAACGGATACGCCGAAGTGGATTCACGCCAAAAGGGTAAAGCCTCTGAGTTCCTAGAGTTGCAAATCCCATGTTTATTTTTGACGAAGGAGTTATTTTATTTTACTGTAAATAATGTTGTAATTCTCCTTCTTATTCTTTTATTTCTTTTTAATTTCTATATTAGAATACCCCAACGAAGGGAATTAAAACATATTCCGGGATAACAGACCTCATTACTTGCCATGCGGTCATTTTCACTAATAAAATTGACCAACATACATGTAAATAAAAATGAACTGTTTTTATTTAAATTCACAACTTTAAATCATCGATGTTTTGATTAGGCCACACGAGCCTCACCAAAACCAAATCGAGCATACGTGATATATTCCCTATGCTAACCTTTGTGGATGCAGGTTAGATGTATGTTTAGGATTTATTTTCCTTCGAGTATTGCAGATATTTTATAGAAAATGTAATTAATAGGGTAGCGGGTGGTTGCATCCCCCGATTTTTGAAGCCTTGTAATTTTCATTTTTCTGCATTTACTTTTCGCATTTACTTACGGTTTTGTGGATGGTTTATTTTTCTGATTTGTGAATGGTTTATATTTCGCAATATGTGAATCATGCATGACATAAGTGCGAATATGCACAATTAAAAGAAAACGGTTTTCTGTAGATGTAATATATTGTGATCACTTAAGAAATAAGCAACTTATCCTAGACCCGAATCTCTGTGTCTTGGTGGGCCATCCCCCGGACGTTAAGCCTCACAGGACTCTAATTCCTGGAAAGCGCTAATCCAGGTGGCGACTCCACACTGAGAGACGGCGGATTTAGGTTCGAACCGATCTAAAATGTTTTTGCCTTTTTATCTTTCAAACCTTTTTTCCTGGGTCCCAGACCCGGTGCTTTCTTCTTCTGTTTTCAAAACACCCCGATGGACCGCGCCTATGAACCCCCGCGCGCTCTCGGCCCACCTCTCCGTGTCGCCCGCTCACAACAGGTTTTAGATCTTACATTAGTGCCTAAAATTGTTGATCACATTATTCCATATTTTTGTAATTATGACATATTCATAATATCGCATTGTAATATAGGGGATTAGCCCATAAGTCTAAGATACCTTATTATCGCAAAACTTACTCTTGTACTCATCTTCCTCCCTTAGAAAATATATTATTTGAGTGAGTGAAGCACTTGTTGTCATACCGCATGTACCACCCTTGTTAAAACCTATTTAGGAAGAGGCTTGGAGTGTATATTAATGCAACAAGAACCTTCTACATCAGCAACCCAAAAGAAAACCTCATGTAGATAAACTGTAGGCATTTTTACCCGATAAATGGTCATGCATTATATTTTTTCCTGCACGTGCGCTCCTTAGTACCCCTATGGTGCTAAGGTGAACCAAACTTAGGATAGAGACTAGCCAAATATCCTATGCGTGGGAGTTGTATGGTTGGAAGTTTTTAACGTTGCATGTGCTATGTGTTTACTACTTTTGATTCATCATACATTGTACAAATGTGTCATGATAACTATGAATTTTAGTGCAGACACTTGAACGCACACACTCATTATATTAAAATGATGTAACATGGCATATTCTCATCATCATGATGCCAAATCAATGTTATATACACTTGGTAGTTGACACTCGAGATCATGTCACATAGGGATAACATAAACTAATTAGAATCATGAAGCATCATTCTCCCCAATTTGCGTGATGTCCACTTGATATCCGACACATAGCCCACACAAGGTGATAACATATCCCACACATTACCTATGAGATGTCCACTCGACATCTAACTCATAGTCTAAAGGTATACCTTCTCACATGGCGAGATGTCCATGTTGACATCGAAACCTAAGCCCAGACGGGGTGAACTTATTTCGAAAGTCTTACCTTACCAATGTTCAAGGGTATACGCTTAATACCCGAACCATTCGCCCATATTGAGTAATGATTCAAGCATCACTGCATACCCTCAAATAGTGATGACCACACTAGCATTCGAAACTCCACCCTAATTGGATAAAATAACCAAATCATTCATTTGATAGCTACATTAGTAGTTTTTTTCATTTTATTTTAATTTTATTTGATTTCATCTGGTTATGTCGCACTGCTTACCCCAAATCAATTTTGACCTCCTCATTCCATGAGATTTAGTCATAGTACGGAATATCAAACTATTGACCTATTACCAAACGGGTAACTTAGTTACCTCATTTACACCACTCATGCTACAACGTCACATAGACATCATACATATCTCAAATCCACTCCTATGGGCTGGATTTTCATTTTCTCCTTTTCTCATTTTATCTAACGATGAACTTATTTGTTTCAAATAGATTGACAAACACATTATTTATCTCGTATCATGGCACGTTAACCCATTGTGAATGAAGACATAACATTAAACATCTCATGCATTTTTTTCACATCATGAATCACATCACAAGCCTACATGCATAGTCTGATCTTCTACCTATGTGTTTAGGTTCAGAAAAGGCCTGCTCATCGCTCGATCCACATTTCTCCTATAATGGCTAGTTTAGAGGGGATTCCATACACTAACACAAGTGAAGGCTCGGGTTCCTATTCAGATTCAATTTAGGATCTAACTTTCAATTTTGGTAGCATGGATAATCCATAGGATGAGGTTGCGAGGGAGGATCAACCCTTCATTATGGAACAAAACTCTCAATAAACACATCAATCATTGGTGAGCATCGAGATTGCAGCTGCCTTGAATTCCCTTACAAATAATGAGCAACTGGCATCAATTATTCTTCAACACGTCGGGATACGTCAGCCTTAAGAAAGGGCACATGATGTGGTGTCCAACCCAGACGTCACCCTTAACATCAACAATCTGACTAGTCAACCTAGAGCAAGTGGACCCCCTCCTTCTTATATGACGCACCCAACTCCTACGGCCTTTTACCAATTTAGGGTAGGATAAAGTCAGCTGAGTCAGAATCAAGCTCAGATTGGTCAACTATTGGCCAATCCTTTTCAACAACTATCCAAGAATCAATTCTTCCTGGGGTAGCCTGGTCAGTCAGTGTTAGCACCAGGACCTTTTTATCAAGGAGTGACCCAACAATATTTTATATATTGGAGTGCACCGTTTTCCTCACAATTCCAAGCTATTCCTCAACTGCCTAATTCTGCGGTAACTCAAAGGGGAACTATCTTTCCCTAGGGGCAACACGGCTTCTATCCAAGCACTAGGAATGCTATTCTCCAGCAACCAGGCATGGTAAATTCTGGTAACAGTTCTTAGTCACTGGCGGTGGTCATCTCATGAATACATACCCTGTAGAACCGATAGTTGGGAATAAACATAGTTTGCCACCAAACTTTGCGATTCTATAGTTTGAGAAGTATTTAGGTTCTGGAGACCCACATGCTCATTTAACACATTATCAAAGATGTCTAAGCTTTTCATTGTCACCTTAGGCTACCCGGTCAATGAATGGTACAGTTACCTTCCGCTGAATGTTTGAATAACCTTTCTCAGGCTATGATTATGGTTTCAACACTCAAATGGTAACAACAATGTAAAATTTAGAGGCTATAAGGTAAAAGCAGGGCAGAAGCTTCAAATCTTACTATGAGCATTGGATGGCCACACAGGTTAGGCTTCAAGGTCATTTAACTCTACAAGAGATGATAACCAAACTTCTAGATGGCGCATTGCCATATTAGAGAAGTAAGTTCGGGTCTGATATCTTTTCCAGCTATCAAGAAGTGTTTGACAAGGCGGAGAGGATGGAGTATTTCTAATCCATGGACAACTTTGTGGGGAAACCTGCCAAAGAGCACTAGTATGGAAAGATGACTACGAGATGGTAACATCAATGATGTAATAAATTATCTTGTAGCAACTTTCCCCATGAGGCTTTTTGTACTTTTTAAATAAATTAAACTTTGTTTACTCAATTGATATCCTATCAATTGGCATCAAGCATTCTCACAAACATATGCATAATGTTTTCAACACATATGACACATCATTTCATGAAATTAATTTGGGTATAAATGGATCCCCTACAATTATAATAAGCTCTAATGATTTGACTCTTGAAGAAAAGTGAGAGATAAATGTATGTTAAAATAGCCCCACGAAGGGAACTAAAATTATTCCCGGATAACAGACCTCACCTTTTACCATGCAATCATTTTCATTAAATAAAAATGAAAAACATATTTGTTTATAAAAATAAACCATTTACTTTTTATAAAACAAGAATTTTAACTACCGACATATTAATTAGGCCACACGGGCCTCCTCAAAATTAATTCGAGCATATATGTAAATATTCATGTTGTGTCATATCTCCTGTGCTAACCTTTATGGATGTAAGTAGATTATGTTAGATGTATTCCTAGTAATTTATTTTTTCCTTCGGGTATTGCAAATTAAAAAAAGTAATTTATAGATTAGGGGGGCGGTTGCTTCTGCCGAGGTTCTTTAATTTATTAATTTATTTTTGCACATTTGTTTAATGAACTATGTACGTATTTATTGCTTTCCGCATGTGAGATAAATCATATTATAAACATGAAATTGACATAAGTCTGAATGTGCATAATTAAGAAACATGGTTTTTGTAGATGTAATTTAATGTGATCTAACAACAAGTAAACAAATTATCGCGAACCCAAATCTCTATGTCTCAGTGGACCGTCCCGCGGATGTTAAGCCTTATAGGAATTTAATTCCTGAAAGAGCTAATCCAAGTAGCTACTCTATTCTACGAGATAGCGATTTCGGGTTTTAATGATCTAAATTGATTTCGTTTTCTCTTTTAAACTTTCGAGTCCCTAACCCAATATTTTATTCTCACAAAAATACCCCGATGGATTACACCTCTCATTCCAGCACTCTCTCAGCCCATCACATCCATGTTGTCCGCTCACAACTCCTCTAAATCACTCTAGGTGGTAGCAAAGTGCCTCATTTTTCTTGGTGAACCTCTTTTTGAATCTATCCTTTTTGGATTTAGGATAGGATGACTGGATATGACCCTTCTTGCCATAACCAAAACACTTTAATTCTTTGCTATGCTCCTTCTTTGGTCCTTCCTCAGCTCCGCGCTGGCGCTGAGTTAACTTGGTTTTTTTAGAAAATTTCTTCTTGGGGAATTTCCCATCCTTCTTCATAAAGCACTTAAATCACCTCGTCTGAAGTGCCATATGCTCATCCAAATAGCTACTGGTGGATTCGTTTGATGAGTCAGCTCTCAAGATAATGGATTTGCCCTCATTCTCCTTGCCTTTACTCCTTTTGATGTCATCATTATGTATTTCCTCAAGGCATCTCTTGAGTCAACAAGGTGCCTATAAGCTCATCATAGCTATAGGTCTTCAAGTCATAAGCTTCCTCAATTGCGCTCTTCTAAGCATCCCACTTAATTGTAAGAATATGGAGATTCTTCTTCACCATTTCTTCTTCGGTGAACTCCTTTTCCAATCTCTTCAGTTCATTAATGATATTAATGAACCTAATATTCATGGATTGGATACCCTCGTTGGTGTCCATCTAGAATAGCTCATACTCTCTCAACATGACATTGGTCTTGGACTCCTTGACCTTGTCGGTCCCCTCATAGGTGATCTCCATCTTTGTTTAGATTTCTTGTGCTATCTCGTAGCCCGAGACCCTGATAAACTCTGTAAGATCTAGCGCACAATGTAAGTAATTGATGGCTGCTACATTTTCATTGAGAAGTCTTAGGTCAGCGTTAGCATAGTCTTCTGGATCAATTGGGACTCACTTCCCATTTCGCACAATTGTGGGAACTTTGGGGCCACACTCAATAGCTAGCTATTCTTGCATACTTTGTGATTGGATAAAGTTTTTCATACGATATTTCCAAAACATATAATGTTAGCCATCAAAGAGTGGAGGCCTAGTTACAGCATTCTTTCTTTAAGGAGTGTAGTCTACCCAGTGCCTAAAAGAAAAGTTATTATAAGCCATAAATTGTCTTTAACTCAAAGACAATGAGCCTTAAATTTGAGCACTTACTCTGATACCACTTGTTGGTCCGAAATAGCTTAAATAACACAGTAGAGGGGGGGGGGCGAATGCAGTTACTTAGTTATTTTAAGATTTATCAAATTCTTTTCCAAATTCAATTTTTAGATGCATGCTAAGTAACTTTAAGTTGAGTGCAGGTCTAAAACCTATAAACTACTCAGCTTCGCTAACTTAGTTTATCTTCAATCTCTATAGAGTAATTTACTTAGATTAGATTGGTTTTTCAAGGATAACTTATAAAACAGAGAGAATAATGAAAGAGAAATACGTGATAAAGATAATCGACAAAGGATAGAACTTCAACACCTATTTTATCCTAGTTCAGCCCTGAGCCTACCTCGAGTCCCTAGATACCTTTCTAAGCTATAATCTACTAGTGTTTCTTTCCTTCCTAGGTGGAAAATCCTTTACAGCGGGTAGACTCTATTACAAAAAGTACCTTTCTTTCTAACTACCACTTAATCCACAGTTTAGGTACCCTTCCTAAACCGTCACTCAGATTTGAATAAGAAATTGCGAACTGAGGATTTCAACTTATAAAATTTGTTGAATCCTTTTACAATGTGAACTCTAAGATTGATTTCTCACTAATATAAACTAATTTAACAATTGAGCATTTGCTTAAAATGCTTAATTTGGAATTAATGAATGCTGGGAATATCTTGACAGTATTTCAGCTTTTTAAGAAATTCGAGGTGATTCACCAAGTTTGAATGTTTGTTTCAGTCTTTTATTTATACTTGAAGGTCTAGGAAGTAGCCATTGTAAACTTTTCATCCTAGCTTGATCTTCGATTTCTCTTCTCTCCACAGCTTTCGAATTAATCCATTTGAAACAAATTCTAGGACATTTAGAGACAGAGAATTCAAATGTTGAAGCGCGAGATTAATCCGTTACTCAGAGATGCATCAAAAACTCATTTATTTCAAGCAATTCTATTTTGATACAAAGGCACGGGAGATGTAATGTGGAGACTTGTGATTTTTTGATTGGTGACGTTGTAGAGGAGTGCAGAAACTCTAGAAAATGGTGCATGTCAGAAGATGCCTTTTATCTTGGACTTTAGTGAAGAATCTCTAACATTTTGTACTAACACCTTTTCATTGTGAGGACCACTTGAATATCCTTTTCAATTTCATCACCTTTTTACTTGAAAAAGCACTAACAGAATATTTCATCTCTTATAGACAGAGTTAAACGTATATTTGTCATGTAAATTTCCTATGTGTCAAAATAACTCATCTTTTATGAAATAAAAGCTACTCAGCTTCGCTGAGACTATATCATACAATCTATGTAATACTCAACTTTACTCAGCTTTTCTTACTCTAAGCCATAACTTAAACAAAACTTAATAAACTGAGTTGTTTTTCCTTAAATAAACTCAAGTGCAACTTGTTTAATTAAGAGTCTACTTAACACTTAATTAATTTCACTATTCTAGATAGTTTGTTATTTTCAAAATTTTTTAAGTATAGTGAAGTACTATTAACTTAGGGTTCAACATTACATACCTCCCTTTGATAGGCATACAGGAAGAGATGACACAAATTACAATGTTGTTGATTACAAAAATAAGATGGAAATGGCAGGGGCCATTGAGGTCTACATATGCAGATATCTCTTAGCCACTCTAGGCCGCCTAGTAGCATGATGGTTCAATTCACTTCCTCCCAACTCTATAGGTAGTTGGGACAAGCTTAGCGACGCATTCAACAAACATTTCTTAGGCTCTTCCCTAGCTAGATTGGTAACAAGAAGTTTACATGAGATCGTACAGGGCTTGGAGGAGAGCTTCCGATAATACTATAAATGCTTAAACAAAGCATGCTTGGAAGTTTGAGACTTGGATTTTAGCATCGCCATAGAGGCAATGCTTAAAGGAACAAGAAATAAGGATTTGAGGAATGCGATTCTGACAAGACATTCAAAAAGTTTATAGTAGATGCTTAGCATGGTCAAATATTTGATCCCAGTAAATGAATAAATTTCAACCGCAGGAGAGATAGATAGGGAAAAGAAGTAAAGAAAGATGACAAACCTAGATATGATGATAGGAGGTGAAAAGCCAAGGCGGATCAAGTAGAGGCAGATATCACTACCGAGAAGAAGACCACCCTAGATTAAATGCATCTCTAAGATAAATTTTAATAGCTATCAAGAAGACACCGGAGAAGAAGAACATCCACTTCCCAAAAATCCTAGAGGGAGTATCTATAGGAAGAGGGTTTGAAAAATACTACGAATACCATAGAGCTAAAGGTCATCACACTAATAATTGCAAGACTATGGAAGATATTATGTATGATTTGATAAAGCTGGTAAATTAAGCCAATTTATGAAGGGAATTTCTAAAAAGAAGGAAAGAAAGAATGGGAGTGATGATGAAAGAGAGGATGAGTTGAATAAAAAGCACACAACACAAAAGGGGTTGTCATGGTGATCATAGGCGGACCTGAGTTCAAGTAACTAAAGAAAAAAGCTAAGAGCTCATCCTTAGAGATATACAATGTGGATGACCAGGCGGAAATTCTAAAACCATTTCAAAAGATCTCCCTGGTTGAAAAGCCACACATAGATCCCATTGTCATCGAGGAAAAGGTGGAGCACTTCACAGTAAGAAGAATCCTATTAGACACAAGCAACTCGGTGAACATCATCACCAAAAGTGTGTGGAAAAATTGGGAGTACACCAATCTAGAATCCAAGTGGGTTGCTCGCCACTCATTGGATTAAACAGATAACCCATACAATCGCTGGGTGAAGTTACTTTAGAGGTAATGAAAAGTACCGAGGGGAGGTGGAATTCACAAATGCCAACATTTTCAGTTAGCTTTAACATTATTTTGGGAAGACCCTTTCAAATAGAAACTAGGATGCTCATCTCTCCAATGGATTTGATATTTTTTATACCAATGATGAAAGGAATGGCGGTGGTAGTTGCTAACACACAAGTAGCACATGAAGCGTACTTAACTTCACTTCATAGAGAATTGCTCCTCGTAGAGGAAGAATATGAGCCGGCCCACAAAGAGAAGATCAAGGTGGTTGAGGAGTTAGAAGAATTGAAGGTAAGACTGGAGTGATCATTGAAAATTGACAAAAATTGTTGCAACGTTGCAAAGGTAGAAATTATATCCATGCTTACAGACCAAAAATACGTCTTCTCTTGGTCATCGGAAGACCTTATAGGTATCAAGCTGGAGATAATGCTGTTAGACATGATGTATGCTCTAGAGGTAATTAGGGTGATATATCTTAATAAGTTATAATGTACAAATAGTTTCGTATTATTATTATTATTATTATTATTATTATTATTATTATTATTATTATTAAAGGCATCTTTGTAATTTATTAGTTCTTTTATTTATTTATGTATCTTGCTAGTATCATATATGTATAGTATTATATATATGCGCATTAATAAGATAAAGTCCATGACTACTTCATAGCGTAAAAGTGTGAGGATATAGTGGGAGCTATGTGGTGTGAGAACTACACACACGTGTTATTATGAATAGTCTAAATATCCCTAGTCATAGTTTCATTGAGATTGGACATCAATGAAGCTGATAGACTATCATGTGTAAGCTCACTCCTTAGATTAGATCTAAGTAGCCAATCTCACAAGCTGAAGGTGGTACCTTGAGTTAACACATGAATGTATTCGGGTAATACATTGGAGACCGCACATACACTCAAAAATAAGTATATCCATGTGTTGGTGTCATATCTTATTGTAGAAGTAGTACAAGTATCCTCAGACATAAGATACTGGTTACCTTATATAGGAATTATTGTACTTTGGGTTATACTTATTTATACCTTGGTATCAGAATAATATGAGTGATTACGAGTATAGTGATGATCACATGTTGGTAAGCTGAGTAATCAATATGGGATCCATCGCTCGTAATATAGTGATATAATGGAAGATGTACCTAAGGGCCCCTTGTTGAAGAGACACACTCATAAACCTCTTATCAGAGTATAAGATTGATAGAATGGGTTTCTAGTAAATCTTGATACATTATGGTGAGTGGTGTTCTTCACGAACAAGTATAATTCCAAGTTAGCTACAGCTATTACATGAGTTGACACTTAACCAGAGCTCAATAAACAATATGATACTACAGAACCAGATCAAGTAACAAGAACATGATGTTCTGAGTATCTAGGGATCATATGCCTTTGTTAGAAAGCCCATTTGATTGTCTAGAGTTATCAAGTAATTGGGAAAATTGCACGGAGCTGAGCAAGGGAATTTTTCATGTTGCGAGTGGGTCCTCAACAAACAAGGGTTGTTTGGAGTGGGGCCTGCACAGTTGCCCCATAAGCTAAAAAGATTGCGGGCTGCTAGCTAGCGGGCAGCAGGCTTGCAAACACTACACATGGAAGTGCTTGGGCGGGCCTACCACGTAGGCCCACAACCATGCACCTGTAAGCCTAGTTTATGGGTAGGCCTGTAAGCTAAGCTTGCGGCACAAGGCAAGCCCATTAGGGCTTACCTTATGGCAAGGACACGTGGGTCAGCCTGCGGGTCCTGGGGATCTGTGCGGTTGACCCAGTTTGTGGGATGGGATTTTTCCCATCCCACATTGAAAATTGAGGGGAGTTTTTCACTCCCCTTTGCCTATAAATAGGCCTCCCCTCCCCTCCTTATTCCATACTACAACTCAGCCTTTCTCTATGAGTTAGACATCTTTTCTTCATGAGATTTTGTGAGATCCTCCATGAGTTTTTGCAAGAAACAAAAGAATTCTTTAGAAGGCTCTTTCTATTTTGAAGTGTGCCTTCTTGGCTAATATTTTTTATGTTGGTCCTCAAGCGGTCTAGCAACTACTGTTTTGCCAATGGTTCTACCTCAATGGAGGTTTTGGTCGGTGAAGATCCACATGGATCAATTGTAGATGCTATCCTAGTTTAGAGGCTAGTGCTAATAGAGTTCTTCTAAATTGCTCTAAGGGAACACCACATCGAAAAGGAGAGCATAACGCATCAACTGGTAATGTTCTAAACTTAGATGCTAGGGTTTCTTTTATAAGTTTTATAAACCTATTGACATCTATAGAACATTTCAACTTAGATTATATAAATCATGGTATGCTTAGGAGATCTTTTAAGGTTAATTTTAAGTTTTAAAACTCCACCTTGCAATGTTGCATAATCAATTAGTGTATTGATTAATCAGTAGTGATATCAAAGCCTACCTTATGCTTTTCATGGTTGATTATAATATGTTGAAATTTGTATTTTCTATGAATTGATTAAAGTATGCTATGCATGACTTATGTTTCAATTCCTGTTATAGAAAATGATTTAATAACTAGATATGTTTTTTGCTCAAACTTAGTCTAGGTGATTATCATATAAATTAACAATGTTTTACCACATGTGTTAATGCTTTAAATTGAGGGTCATCCCGTACTTCACTCAATTAAAGAATGAAATCTTTAAATCATAGTTCTCTGTGGTACAACGAATCGAAGTGCCCGTGGTTATTTTGGTAAGGATTGTACTTGGATGCTCATTCACTTTAAGGGGGCCTCTCCTACCTGGAAATCTCCATCAGTATTAGGTTTAAGTGTAACCAAGGGACTTTTATGACTTAGTTGATTTCTAGTATGGGAATTGGATTTCGTATATGGTTTTACTAATGTGGTTTAAGTTGTTAAATTAAAACTTACAGACATAGGTGCAAGAACTTAAACATGGACCTTGTTTGTTTTGAATTCTATGTGGAGTCATGGCATAATGGAATGATTATGATGTACCAGTCTTGAGCATGTTCCCTTAGAGTTGATACTTCCAAATAGCCTGTAATTATTATTATCATAATCATATCCATCGCATATGACCTAGACTAGGGAGAGACTATCGGCACCGATAAAATCCCTACAACAATATCAAGGCAGTAGATTGTCTTCCTATCATAAGTCATGATACGAACCTTATTAACGGATGTAAGGACATGTACAACATGCTTTTCTTTAACATGTGTTTGGTCATGAGACTAGATGAGGTTAATGCCTTAGCCAAAATGGGTTAGTTATCCATATCATTGGAGCTAATGCCAGATTGGAGACACATTTGAGGAGTCATACAATTGGGTACACATGTTTCGAGAAAGAAAACTCATATGGATTAGGAATTGCATGGGATGCAAATGGAAGGATTCCAACCATGATTATCTTGTTGTAGCTTAGCCTACTATAGCGAGGGTCATGATGAGTGGTTATTGATTATACCTACTAAGGAAAATTAGTTGGACCAAATTTTTCCAATTTAAATAGAAGGGGATATTTGAATGTCAAGAAAATATTAGGAATTATGTTGTTAATTAAAGGCCTTATATTAAATTCATGTACATATACTAATGTCTAAACAAATTCTATCTAGGTTGAATATGAACACTAACATTGATATTCATCCAATTGACAACAAGTTCCACAAAGGAGACAATTTTCATGAGGGGTTCGAGTGTGTGATAAGGTTCCCAAAGAGCCTTGGTTTGGATTATGTACTAGATAATCCATATCTTGAACACCCTAAAGAAAATCCTTTCATTTATCAAATAGATAAGTACATGAAGCACAAAAGGGACTGTTATTTTGCATAGAACTTCGTGGTCAACACTATGATCCCAAAGTACAGGGATCTTTGCAAAAATATGGACTTGGAGTCTATGATTTTGCAGCTTGTGATGATGGATGAACCTGAAAAGTTCATGTTATCTTCATGTCTAAGGGTGGACACCTTAGTAGTTGAGTTTGCTATGAATGTTTATGATAACTCTGAATAGTTAAGGAAAATGGGAGTTACTAATGATTAGGACACCTTGAAATAGATTGTATTGCAAGGTCTACCGCATATGTATGACGGTTTCGAAATAGATTTCTATGGCATCAGTGATTATTGTAAATTTTTTGAGATGGTAGACCTATTGGAACAATACGATATACAATTTAGAAATAAACTTGAGAATCAACTTGTTGCTGAGGATCAAAAAATAAGAAAGTTTAGGGCTTTCAAGGTCAAGAGAAGACTCATGAAAAGTGGCAAAATGAAATGCGAGTTAAGAGCTCAGTTTTCTGAACAAGTGAAGAAGAAGCCAAGTAGGGCATATACTTCAGGTATGTTCATGATAGAGAGTTTCTCAATATTTCCTTATGAATCTACTTAGGTATTGGCTACTGGTTGTGGTACTCATATCTATGCACTCTGTGTAGGGGTCGCAGAATAGTAGGAAACTTGCAAAGAGGGAAATGGACCTAAGAGATGGAAATGAAGTATGAGTTGCTGCAACAGTTGTAGGGACTATAGCCTTCGTTTACCTAGTGGCCTAGTGTTAGTTTTGAACAATTACTATTATATTCATGTTGTCACTAAGAATATTATTTCAATTATGCATTTAGCAACAGAGGGATTTTAGATTTTATTTTTTAATAATAATTGTCAAATTCGACGCGATAATGTTCTTTATGCTTGTGGTATAATTGTTGATGACATTTATGGTCTAGATACTAAAACTGAAATTTTAAATATGAATATTGTTAAGAAATCAAGATTAGATAATGGCAAATCCTCATAATTATGACATTGTCTTCTAGGCCATATAAATGAGACTCGCTTAACTAAGTTACACAAATGTGGTAACTTAGGCCCAATGGAATGGAAATCCTATAGGGCATGTGAACCTTGTTTAAAGGGGAAGATGACTAAGAAACCTTTAAAAGGAAAGGATCAGCATGCCACTAGTACCTTGTAAATAATACATTCCTATGTATGTGGTCCAATGAGTGTTAAGACACACAGGGGTTTCATCTAGTTCATAACCTTTATTGACGATTATTCTCGATATGGTTAACTATACCTTATGAGGCACAAGTCTGAGAGTTATGAGAAATTTAAGGAGTTCAAAACCGAAGTACAGAAATAGCTTGGGAAAAGTATGAAGACCCTTTGATCTGATCGAGGTGGTGAATACTTAAGCCAAGAGTTTTAGGATTATCTAAGGGATAATGGTATTTGATCCTAATGGACACCTCCTTATACACCCCAACATAATGGAGTGCCAAAAAGGAGAAATTAAACCCTACTCGATATGGTTCGATCCATGATGAGCTAAGTAGAACTCAATAGATCCTTTAGGGGTTATGCACTTGAGAGCGTAGTTTATATTCTAAACAAATTGCCCTAGAATTTAGTTAATCAAACGCCATACGAATTGTGGAGTGGTAAGAAACCAACTCTCTCTCACCTGAGAGTTTGGGGATGTCCTGCTTACATAAAGAGGACAGGTTCAGATAAGTTGGGTGCTAAGTCTGATAGGTGTCTATTTGTAGGTTATCCTAAGGAGATATGAGGTATACGTTTCATGATCCCAAGGAACAAAATGTGCATGTTTGTAGAAATGCTCAATTCCTCAAGAAGGAGGATATACTTTCGAAAGCTAGTGGGAGCAACCTTTAGTTAGTGTAACCATGGAATAGTCTATTATAACACCGACATTGAGTAGGCCAGGTCAGGCTTTAATTGCTCCCAAGCGATATGGGTTTCTCATCACTAATGATAAACACTTCTTCCTTATAGAAGATGATAAGCCTAAGACTTATAAGGAGATAATGGAAGGCTCAGAGCTAATTGCCCATGTGCTTCATGCTATGCTCGTTAACATGCTGGTCATGTTTAACCTAAGTCAATGGCTTTGTTAGCCCATTCGCTAGATTTTGATCCATTGGGATTTATTCTAAGCATATATCCTTTCTAGCTGCCATTTCCTGAATGAGATGGTATTTTCTGAGTACATGTCCGCTTCTCTGTTTCAAAAAAACGAACATCGTTTCCTATCAGTAATATGTTATCGATATATAATACAAGGAAAATGATCTAGCCTTCTTATATACAAAGGGCTCATTAGCGTTTGACACAAAACCAATTTCTCGGATTGTCTTGTCAAACCTAATATTCCAACTCCTTGGTGATTGCTTAAGTCCATAAATGGACTTCAGCAACTTGCATACTTTTGAGCCATCCTTGGATGTAAAACCCTTGGGTTGTGCCATATACACATCCTTATCCACATTCTCATTAAGGAATGCTGTTTTTCACATTCAACTGCTAGATTTCATAGTCGTAATGAGCGATGATGGCAGGAGTATCCTGCTAGACTTTAGCATGGTCACCGGTGAAAAGGTTTTATCATAGTCAGTGCCTTCTTTTTTACTGCAACCTTTCATAACCAACCTTGCTTTATAGGTAATTACATTATCATCCATGTTAGTTTTCTTCTTGAAAACCCACTTGCATCCTATGGGCTTAATCCCACTTGGAGCATCTATCAAAACCCAAACTTGATTTTCATACATGGAGTCCATCTCTGACCTCAAGGCTGTAAACCATTTGTTAGATTCTAGGCCTTCCATTGTTTCCTTGTAAGTCTTGGGCTCATCATCTTCCATAAGGAAGAGATGTTTATCATCAGTGATGAGAATCCCATATTGCTGATAAGTGTATAATTACACTTATTAGCATATTAATTTTACACACTAAACACTATAGTTTAAGTCATTTTTATACTTCATATAAAAGATTTCACATGGTGTGTAGTTGTTTTTTATGCAAATGTAGATACTAGGTAAATCTTGGGACTAAAACGATCTAAAGTGGAATTCTAATGAAAAAGAGTGAAAAAGGTGCAAAAAGATGCGTGGAACTTAAAGATTTGGCATAGGATCGAAGCTGTCAAAGATTGGTGAAGTTGCAAGGAGCATTCTAAAGAAAAAGGCAATTCACGATCGCGATAATCATTCATGATCATGACTTGTTCTTCTTCAGAATAGAAGTCTACCAATCAAAGATTCACGATCGTGACTTGGATGGTTTTCTGGTTTTATCTTCTTAACTACCAACCGCCAGAAAAGCATTATCAACCGCCATCAACTACCAATGAATACACTTATCAGAAGTCAACCAATCATGAAAAGGTGCCTATCCATTGTGGATTAGATTGAAGCTTCTCAAACAATCACAATGAAGTGATGCAATCTTTCACCAATGGACATGACTCTTCGTATGGATAGATGAAACCTTTCGAACTCTATAAATAGGGTTCCAAACCTTACAATTTTGTGCATCACAGTGTAGTGTTTTCCACTTTTCTACTGATAAGTTTAATAACTTATCCACAAGACTTGGCAACACTCATTCCGTAAGGCTTATCCTTAATAATAATGCCAAAAACTTGTTCATGTGAAATGCAGGTGTTGTCAATACCTCTTATCAAATAGAAAAATGATGATAACTGAATGTATACAGTTGCGATGTAGTTTTAAAAGATATCGGACCCACAGGGAAGGAACTAAGTCTAAAGATCAACAAGGGAAAAACAAAGTAAAGAAAATAAAAATAGATTTGAGATTTTTGGATACGAAGATTAGAATGAAAAATTGAATAAATATAGATGTGGAAGATTAGAGAATCTAAATATAAAGATTTTCACTAAGAAAGAGTATAGCAGAGAAAACATGCAAGTTCAACAAAGATGTTATGATTCACTAAACTAATCTAACAAACTCGGTTCAAAACACTCAGATGTTCAATGATTCGTCGCAGAGCAACACATGAAATAACTTTTCTAAATCTAGCACAAACGAAATAAGGCAATTATATAAACCTTGACAACATCAATACTATGCTTAGTATGGGTCGCTCTTACATAGCCACATTTAGCAAGTTACCATTCTAAAAATGTTATCTTACTAAATAGCATTATATCACAGATCTAGTGATTATACACGATATTGTTAACCCCGAAACTACTCTTAAAATTAACTCCAACGCATATAACTTGATTAATAAAAATGACTTAGCATGAAATACGCATTATGACACATAGACATATCATAAACTTCGAAATAGAATGTATAAGTAGAAAGATAAGCAAAGTTGTAAGGTATGCAAGTGAAAGCTAAAGTTGATCAAACCGTATCCACTCTTTAATGGGAGTCGTTAATTCCCGTAATTCCTGCGTCTTCTTTGAATTTGGTCTTGGCTCGTACAGAACCTCCGCTAGGATGCTATTCTTTGTGAATATCGAACAAACGAATATTGAAGAATGAAAAATTTTATTCATAAGTGATTTGCAAGTACACTTATACAATAATCGCTCGAGAATGTAGAGAAATCTAGTGATCGAAATAAGGATTCGAATCACTTAAACATTTTCTCGCTAACACTTATGAACGTAGCAAACTCTCTATCTATACACACACTATATCTCTCTCTAATTGCACTTTAATGCTCTCCTATCTATTGATGTTGTACACCATGCACCATGCACGAAATTTGTGAGGATTGGAACCCTATTTATAGAGTTCGAAGGGTTGCATCTATCCAAATGAAGGGTTGCATCCATTGGTGAAACATTGCATCTCTTCATTGTGATTGGTTGAGAAGCTTTGATATAATCCACAATGGATAGGCACCTTTTCATGATTGGTTGACTTCTGATAGGTGTGTGTTTGTTGGTAGTTGATGGTGGTTGATGGCGGTTGATCATGCTTATCTGGCGGTTGGTAGTTAAGAAGATAATACCAGAAAATCGTCAAAGTCGCAACCATGATACATAAGTCATGACCGTGAATCTTTAATTGGCAGACTTCTATTTCTAAAGTAAACAAGTCGGGACCGCGAATGATTATCGTGACCATGAATTTAGTTTTACTCAGAATTCTTCTTGCAAATTCACCGATCTTCGACAGCTGCGATCCTAATCCAAATCTTTAAGTTCCACGCATCTTTTTACACCTATTTCATTCTTTTTTCATAGAAATCCACTTTAGATCATTTTACTCCCAAGATTTACCTAGTATCTACATTTGCATAAAAAACAACTACATACCACCTGAAATCTTTTATATGAAGTGTAAAAATGACTAAAACTATAGTGTTTAATGTATAAAATTAATGTGATAATAAGTGTAATTATACACTTATCATTCCCCCACACTTAACTTTTGCCTTGTCCTCAAGGTAAATTCAACAGAAGTGTATAAATTGGTAATCAAGTTCGTACCTTATTTGGCGAAAGACTGTTACAGTGAGTACCACATTTCACATTGCAAAAGATTTCAAGTAGAAGTTAGAAATTTCCCACAAATTAGTAATGTGAAATTTATATAGTTTAGTTGCTTACCTTTGTTCTTAATGGAAAGTCAACCGAATCGCATCTTCATATAAGCGTTATATGCATACTCGAATATTACCTTCTCTTGAGCATAGTATAAAGTATAAAGGACATAGAAAGCACACCTTGATTAATTTCTCTCAAGGCATTTTTAGGTAACCTAGGATGCTAAAAACAATCTCAGTGGTTGCATTTTATGCTCCATACCACTCTCCCCTTTTTTCAGTGGTTGCATTTTATGCTCCATACCACTCTCTCATTTTTTTAAGCATATGTTTTTGAAGTACTTTGTACTTTGCACCCGTTTTTCGTGCTATGCTTTCTTTTCTTTTTTCACTCAATGAATGGTTGTAGTTTCTGCTCTGTACCATTCCTCACCTTTTGCATAACTCATTGGTTATCCTCTCTTTCTTTTGATTTTTCTTTAATACCCTAATCCTTTATTGATCAATTTCAAATTATTATGGCTATAGTTTCCCAACACTTTAAACACACTCAATACTTATAGGGCCTATTCGATATTTGCATATAAAACTCATAGTAAGAATACCATTAGATATTAATCCACTTAAACTTATCAGAAGCATTAAACTAAACCTATATAACTTATACTAATTCATGTTGCAATGAAATATATATCGAAACTTACTTGGAATGTTGCTCTTAAGTGTTACTCACCACTCATACTTGCCAATTTGGTAAATGTTGTGCACTAACATCAAACTAGTAATACCTAACACTCAAAATAACCTTGGACAATTGTAAGTCAAGTATAAGACATGATAATGCATTAATTGACACGAAAATCAACAAAAATTTTCAAATTCTTCAATTTTTCATTTTATTTATTTTTTTTGGATTTTACGGGACTTTTACAAATCCCCCCCCCTCACTAAAGAACACAATGTCCTCATTGTGAGACATTTAATAAAAAAATCTAAATTAAACAACTAAAGTTAGTCTAAAAAATTATTGAAAAAGATAAAGTAAGAAAAGAATAAACCCGTTATATTGCAAAGGCAAATCCGGTGGACTAGGAGTGAATTGACAATTTTGTCATCTAAAGAATGAAAGTAATTTTTGAAGCATTGACTTATTACTTTTCTTCAGAATCTTCTTGTCCCTCTTCATAACTCCAAGTTCCTCTGGGCAATTATCCAACTTAAGTTGCATTCTAGCCTTCCAATCTTCCGGAGCTTCTTTTTCTTCATCATCTTCATCTATTTCTATCATCGAGGCTTTTCCTTTGCGATGGCTTACGGATGGATTTGATGGTCCGACGAAAGAATCTTCTTGAGTTAAATTGAGCTTTTTGGTGCAGTTAGAGTAAGAGTAGAAAGAATAAACACCATTGTGCTCTTAGAGTAATCCGGTGTTCTTCAAATAATTTCTATCTATATACTGAAAATACTCACTCGATTATTCAACATAGGGGAGTTCATTTCTTACTCCCAAGACTATGGTGGGGATAATTTTGGCCGCTCCAATTTTACTCCTCATGATCGTCGAGTTCTTCTTCATCATATCCCAAATTATATCCACAATTTCCACTTTTTGCTTCATTATAGAGCATGAGAGAACAAAGAAGTCCTTCTTTTGAACCTTGGTATTTTTGAATCGATAAAATACTGAAGTGGAAAGGTATTTGTGGAGAAGGAGAATACAATCATCCTTAATAAGTTTGTTAGGAGAATTTTTGGAATCGAAGACTCTCTTACCCGATAAATTTGCCCAAACTTGATTAGGCTGAAATAAGTCCATCATGCTTGATGAATTAATGATCTTGAAACTGAACCAATCACCCATCATCTCTCTTGTGATGGTGTATTGATGTCCTTGATTCTGAAATTGAATCACCCTCTTCCTTGAATCTTCATAATCGAATGTTACAAAACACTCGAGAATCCAATCTCTATTTTGTGTGAATTGCTTATCCACAAATTTTGAAAGACCAATAATTGAAAGGTAGACTTCCATCTCTTCACGGAGATTCAGAGTTTCCAAGAAAACCAGATCGAGGAATATCATCCCGATGATATCCAATTTGCTTAGCTTTTGAAATCTCTTGCCCTCTTCTTTTGTCCTCAATGGGAAAGGACAATCAAATTCATCTTGAATTGATTGTGCTCCTCTCTTTTGTACTGCTCTTTTCACATGAATCATATTGGTTTTGAAGATAAAGGTTTGAAAAAAGTTTATATTTTTTCGAATATAGAAGATGAGAAAATTAGAATTTTGAAGGCTTTTTAGAAGTTGTGGTGGCTAGGGTTTAACTTAGAACTATTTATAGAGGTATATTGGGTCTCTAATTGGTCATAAATGGGATTATAGCAGTTTGGGGTAAAAACTAGCCATCAATGGTGGTTTTAGCTATCTGTCACGTGTCAGTTCGTAATTTGTAACGGTTATAATTTTACCGTGGCGCTATCGCGAAGGCCAGTCACGATCATGACTCTCCTCATGAAAGAAACAGAAAGTTTTGCTATCCAATGATCATGAGTGCAAATTGTGTCGCGGTTGCAAGTTTCTTAATTCTCCAAATTCTTCAATTTTTAGACTTGCACCTATAAAAACTTAGAAACACAAAAAAACTTTGTTAAATATAAACAATATATATTTACTATTATACCTTGAGAATTCATGGTGAGCACAGAAGACAGAAATTGAACATCAACATCTTATAGTTCAAATTTTCATTTATAATAACAAAGATTTACTTATGAAAAATAAAAACATAAACAAACAAACAAACAATTAAAACATTTAACACAACTAAACTGAAATCTACCTATACAAATTTTTCTAAATTGAAAAGAAAAGAAAACTATTCATTCAGGAGTTAAGGATTCAATCATCTGATCAATCTTATAACGTGACTCCCGTAGATCCTTTTCAACATCACATACCAAAATATGGATATTGCTAATTTTGCGATGAATAGAGATTTACTCCTCCATTAATTCGTTCAACTTCCTTTTAAGATTGGTTGAACTACTTCCTTCTTTCCTAGCAATTTCCCTTTCTTGCTTTTTATCAGCCTCAACTCGTTCGTCCCACGATTTCCAATCATAGGTTATCCCTTTCTCACCAATACACTTAGTTAGTAATCCATGCTTGAAGAAAATTTTCGTAGTCAACTTCGGAATTTCATCTTCATCAGTAAAGACTTCTGCATAACTAGGTAATCTCCTAATTTGTCCTAGCAAATTCACCATAGTTCGACACCCATATGATATCCTACCTAGATCAATTGCGGCAGACATGAGAGTCCCCATCATAATCCCTGATACGTCCACAGGTAAGCCATTCCGAATTGCTTCCAAGATAAACAATTCTTCAGGAATGACCGTGTCTGAACTAGATCTACCGAAAAGCACACTACTTAGATAGAAGTGTAAACCGAGCAAACAGGGGTCTCGAATCCACCGGCTATAGGTAGATTCCTGTTTGTATTCATCTCTTCCTGTAAGGCGATTCCGTGTTGGTAGTGGATCCCAACCAGGAAGCATTTTATAGTAACAATCTTTAGGGAATACCAGATTTTGCTCCAATTTCTTCCTTAACAATTTATACTTCTTTCCTTGATGTCGATCCTCCAAACAATTCATCTTAAGATTCGTCCATACTAACGAAATCAGCATTTCCTTGCAGTTAACTTCAATATTCCCAATATTCATTGATGAATAGAGAACCATGTTTAAGACTCCAAGGTAATACATTACCCTCTCATAGATTCCTAATTGAATGAAACTATTCTTATGAATGACATAAGAACTAGTGAAATCTGCATCTCTAATGGTTTCAAAATGATCACCTTCCTCTCGAGAATGAATAGGAAAAGGTGC
>CATIWQ010270855.1:0-16105 GCA_949673415.1 Euphorbia schlechtendalii | reverse complement strand
AAAACACTGAACGGTGTGCAAACCGAAAAACTCCCAAAAATAGATTTCATGAATCAACTTCAAACGGAAATTTCATGCAGAAGAAAGCCGAAACTCACAAAAGTTCATTCTGAACATATAAAATTCAGCTTCTTCTAATATCAATAGATCAAGAAGCACTCAAATCGGAGTAGTATAATATGAGAAAATATCAAAACAAAAACAGAGGTACAATCAGGAAATTTTCCATCGAAAATTTGAAATTAGTGTACACAAACCTCTTCTAAGCTCTTCAATGGATTTCTTCCAACTCTTTCCCTCTTCCACTATTAGTATTAGCTTCCTCTACAATAATCATAATTTTTACAATCAAAATACTACTTGAATAAGCCTTATAATACCTTAAATATGCTTAATCAACCATGAATTCTACTAATTTAACTTCAATTATCTCAAAAATCACTTACCTCAAGTTCGGGTTACTATTCATCTGAAACTTAACACCTGATTTCTTCATTTTCTAACCTTATTTTACATAAATTGATGATGATAGGAGGTTTAGAGATTGATAATTAACAAGGATTCGAAGTCGAAACGAAGAAATATGAGTTTTTGAGGTTAGGATAGGATTTTTGTAAAGAATGGAAGTGATAAGGAAAAGAAAATGAGAGAAGGAGAATAAGGTGAAGATGTATAAGTAGGAAATGAAGAGAATTGTTTTATATATAAAACTATTTGATGTGAAATTACTATTTTGCCCTTAGTTCAATTATATTATATACTTATCACATTTTCTCGGTTAAACTGTCTCATAATCTCATAATTTAATTCCGTAAAAGAATAACATGCACATATAACCATAATCTCCCATGGTAGCATATATATCATTTCTTGCATGAATTATAATTATAGAAATTTTTAGTCTCAAGATACATAGTTACGGGTCAAAGTTTGACTGGCGGTGACAATACCTCGCCAAGATTACCTCCCTTATAAGGGAGATACATGCCAACGGTACTGAAATGACAATTAAGTAAATCCCTAGACCACTGAACGCAGAGGTAGATAGGCTGGCAAAGGGGGCATCGAGTGAAGAACAGGAGATCTTACTTCCCTGTGTCCCTCTGCGTATCAGTGCGCCTAGCGTGCCAACTATAGAAGTGCTGCACATTGAAGAAGAGGATGAATGGTTTACTCCTATCCGCAAATATTTGGAACATAATCAGCTGCTAGCAGAGGAGGCCGCAGCTTAGAAGATAGTACGGAAGTCCTTATGCTACGTGATAATTGGCAGACATATATACCGAAAGTCTATTAGCCATCCCTGGCTGAAATGCGTGGGATGCATCAACGCCATCTATATAATGCGCGAGGTTCACAAAGGCCTCTGCGGCGTGCATGAGAATAAGGATGCAATGGTAAGGAGAGCCAGGCTGCAAGGTTTTTACTAGCCAACAATGGAACTAGACCCCAATAATCTGGTCCAAGCTTGCAAATCCTACCAGGCATTTGCAAAAACAACCTCAGAATTCGCAGGGCATGATCGATAATCCAGACCACAAGGCCCTTTGCCCTATGGGGCGTGGACTTGGCAGGGCCATTGCAGGGCCAGCGTTTCTCATCCCTAGATGAATGCAATGACGGAAGTAACAAACCAGACCATTTTGGAAGGAATCAAGATGAGGGTATATGAGAACGGTTCAGCATGGCTAGAAGAACTCAACAATGTCCTGTGATCCTATAGAACCACTCCCTAAATAGTAACGGGCGAAACACCCTTCCTCCTTACATACGGAACAGAAGCGGTAGCCCCCGTTGACATCAACATTCCCAGGGTAAGGGAGGCCAACTACATCGAAAGAGCCTCTAATGTTGACTTACGGAGGTACAACTTGGACTCCTTAGAGGAAAGATGAGAACAGGCCCACATCCGCATGCCAGAATATAAACGGCTTATAGCACTCATAAGCAACCAAAAAATTAAGCCTTGTTTGTTTCAAGAAGGCGAGTTAGTTTTCCGCAACACAAAGGACTCACAAGCTAGAGAAGGGTGAGGGAAGCTCGACATCAAATGGGAAGGTCCATTCAAAGTGGTGAGGCGGATAGGCAGCAGCACCTATAAATTATCCACCACAAAGGGAAAGATCTTGTCCCGCACATGGAACGCAGTATCCCTCCGAAAGTTTTACCCAGGAGGATAGCAATTGTAGTACTTTGTGTTTTGTAGGGTTGTGTTTTGTAAGCATTCACAGCAATGACAAAACAATTTTTCACAAGTTATGACAATACAATGTTCAAAATAGAAGCAGGCGATCACAACTCAGAAAGCCCACAGGGTCAGATCCCCGGGATCCCCTCAGCAGTCTCACGCTTTAAAATTAAAGCAAGTTAAACAACCCACAGGGTCAGATCCTCGAGATCCCCTCGGCGCTCTCACGCTTTGAAATTAAAGCAAGTTAAACAGCCCGCAAGGTCAGATCCCCGGGATCCCCTCAAGGCTCTCATGCTTTGAAATTAAAGCAAGTTAAACAGCCCACAGGGTCAGATCCCTGAGATCCCCTCGACGCTTTCACGCTTTGAAATTAAAGTTAAATAACCCGCAGGGTCAGATCCCTGGGATCCCCTCGACGCTCTCACGCTTTGAAATTAAAGCAAGTTAAACAGCCCGTAGGGTCAGATCCCCTTGGCGCTTTCACACTTTGAAATTAAAGCAAGTTAAACAGCTAGCAAGGTCAGATCCCCGAGATCCCCTCGGCCCTTTCACGATTTGAAATTAAAGCAAGTTAAACAGGTCGCAGGGTCAGATCCTTGAGATCCCCTTGGCGCTTTCACGTTTTGAAATTAATGCAAGTTAAACAGCTCGCAGGGTCAGATCCCCGAGATCCCCTCGGCGCTTTCACGCTTTAAAATTAAAGCAATATAAACAGCCCGTAGGGTCAAATCATAAATTATCCCCTCGGCGCTCTTATGATTAAAACAAGATTAACAAACCAATGGGTCAAACCCCTTATGCTATGAAAAGCAGTTCGGTGTCAAAAGGCTACAAGCAATTAAAACTCCGACTCAGTCATTTCAGCACGCGCTCGAAAAACTACGAGATTTCTTAAGCATCTTAGCAATCAACTAAGGCTGAAGGGATCTCCCGTTTAGGAAAATTCAACACATAATATACATTCAGCAATACAATAACATAGCATGCAGATAAAGGAATGTAGCATTCTTCACAAAAACCCAGTAGCAAGCAAAGCCAGTATCAGCAATAAATGTTCTATTAATCAAATATGTGTTTAAGCCCACAAGCCGAGCCTAATAGCTATCAAGGTTCAAAACACAACACAAAGAGAATCACAAAACAAAAGGGAAGAAGTGACAGGTTGCGCTAACTTAGAGAGGAGAGGAGAGGAGGCATGTGTAAACCGCAGAATCTTCTTTTTCATCCAACCCCAAATGAATAGGCTCCAAAGGATCAACATCTAATAAATTATCATCATAGTCAAATGGAGGCTCCTCATCATCAAATGGTGGAGATCTCAGACCATCAAGACTGGATCTCCTCTTCATCCGTCGCCATAGAGGAGACGTTGGAGTAGGAAGGCTCTAGTGCGAGAGGTCCAAAAATACGCTCATCCTCCTCCCACTGACCGAGGGGCTCATTTGGCGGAGCTAACTGGGCGAGATCATCAATGTTCGCTCCGGGAAACTTATTTCGCACCGCGCAAAGGAAGGCGGTGCTGTAGCTGAGGTGATCCTCTCGCCGATCCTTGCGGATCTGCTTCACCTTCAGCTTGTACTTAGCTTATAGTGCTCATATTTATGCTGAAGGTTCCGCAAAACCTCAGTATTTCCCTCCGTGACAGTCCTCCAGTAGCCTAGCCCCTTTTCAGCATTTTCTAAGGCCTTCATGGCCTTAGCTTTCTCCTCCTTCTCCCTCGCTGCCTCAGCTCCAGCCTCCTCCACCATCGCCTTAAGCCTTTTCTCCTCTACTTCAGCAGCAGGTTGGATTTTGGTGGACTTCACCCCGACGAATACCAACGTTGTCAATTTCGACTCATATAACAATATATTTACATTGTTATGACTTATAAACTCGGAAAATTATATAGAGGTGTCAACCCTGCCCATTTAGATGGATTTTGGATTCATAAGAGTTGCTATATGCACTGATTACTTTGAAATTCCATGCAAAGAAGTTTAAAGTAGTGCATGTGACTTTTTTAGTGGGATCCACAATCCACATAAATACAACTCGTCTCCTTATAATTTTCCAACAAACTCACATTTTTCGTCCAACACACGAGTCACGAAAAGGGTCCCACAATAACAAGCCATCCCAACCAGTTGAAAAATAGCTATTCCAATTCCCCGTTGTATGCATTGTTGAATAATTGTTACTATGTCATAAGCTTTTTCCTACATATGAATGGTCCAATGGTGCATAAGCCTGTCCACCAATGTTGTTAGAAATTAAACTAGCACTAGGCGGCATATCCCCAATCAATATGTTTTCAATTCTAGGTGCAATTCTTATTCTATTTTCTCTCATTTTCTTAAATTTTAGTTTCATAATTTGAACCGTCACATTTTCGAAATAAGTATATGAAATTATTTAGATTACATTTTCTAAATTACTTAATAATATCAATTATTTATTGGAACTCATATTTTATTGTCATCCATTGCTGAAATTTGCTTTAATAAAACACGATTATAATTATTAATTAATTTGGATTAAATTTTTAAAAGAGTTCTAAAATCAATTCAATTAACCAGTTCAGTTATGCGGATACCCAGTTTTTCATAAATTTCAAAATGGTAAAAGTAAAAAACTTCAATTCTATAGGCATAATTAAATTAGACACATTAGTTAGTTAATTTCTTAAATGAAGATATCCCTCTTCTATTTACAATTAAAATACATGAAAATAACATGTCATGATAAATTAGAAATACATTGACGACAAATTGGACAAGCATAATGATTTTCTAACCAAACATCAATACACTTCAAATGAAACATATGATTGCAATTTGGCAATATTCTACACAATGCCCCCTCTCTATAATCTTCTAAACATATTACACATTCTTCTTCGTAATATTTGGCCTCTACTTTAATTTTGTTGTAACTTATCGACGGAACTAGTTTCTCTATTTTTCGCAATCTTTCCCTTCTGTTCTTCATGGCATGAACAACATCCGGACTATGAGACTCTTGTGTATTCATCTCTAAGTCTTGCTCATAAAGAAATCTCAGGAGATTGTATAGTTCTATGTCTTCGAAGTTATAATTTTCGATCACTGGATCGACTATACGTTCGAATATGACGTAGAAGAAGAAGAATATTTTTGTTACAAGGAAAATAAAGAAAAATGTTATAAAAAACAAGGTGGAAATAACGAAGCTGGTCAACATAAATAAACTAAGACGAAGGTTGGGTTCCTCGTCATTTGAAACTAACGGTTCAAATGTTGAAGGAATCATAATTAATAAAGTCTCTTGATTGGTGTTTCTATATGCAAAATACATGCACAAATTAAGGTTTATGAATTTGATTATTTGATGCTTGTGAAAAGTGATTATTTATATGAGTTCAATAAATTGTCAATTTGAGCAAATTTTAGTTGAATAACTGTACTGGTCAGGCTAATAAACTGAATTAAGAAAACAAATTATGCTTAACTTTATAAGAAAAAACGTCCTAGTTGTAGAATTTTATTTTTAACTAAATGCTAGGACAGCTTAATACAGAGTTGACTCTCATATATTTATCAAATCCATGGTGTTAAAAATAAAATCTGATAAGATTAATTCTCAAGACATATCAATCTAACTGTAAAATTTTATAAATATTCATCCAAAAATAGGTTTATTTCTTTTTTCTAAACATTTCAAATACATTTTCGTGGGGATTCATTTTGTCAATTTAAGAATATATGTAACTTCTCTGTCTTTATTGTTATGATGCTTGAAAGTCCTAAATTACTGGAAATATCCGGTCCACTCGTGTGCTGGTAAATTGGATCAAAGAATCAGATCCAATTTAGTTGTGTGAACTAAATTGAAAAGTTATAAAATTTTAAAAAATAAATTACAAATAAACAAGAGTTTAAAGAAATGCAATAAATCACATTCCATTTCTTATATATATGAAATGGATGTGATTTTTTCAAACAGTGGATTCATAATTGATTTCATTATCATTTTTCTTTTCATTCTCTCTCGGGTTTTTTTGTTCCACGATAAAAAATATCGTAAACTATTGTTATCGATCTTCACCGTTGCAGAAGTTGTGGATGTACATCCATACTCCGACTCACCGTAAAATGGATTTAACTTAGAATTCGATGCGACGTTCTTCGATATTGGATATACGGAAAAAAGGTAAGTACCGAATTCGTTTTTTATTTATGTTCTCCATCAAATACAAATGTATGTGATTTATAAAAATATTAATTAAGTTTTTAAGAAATAACAGTTATTTTTTGTTAACTTTGATTATTATTATTATTATTATTATCATCATTATTATTATTATTATTATTATTATTATTATTATTATATAAATAATAAATAAATAATTTTAAAACCGATGATTTATCTACTTGCACTTGAAACATTTTATTACATACAAATTCCATTATCATAATATATGTTTGGATGTTTAGGCATAGTAAATTTATAAATTTTCTCTTTCTTCTCTAGTCTAACAGTTATGTCATGATAAAAAGAATGATTCTAATTCCATGGTTTTGAAAATCGGACCAGGTTTTACCGGAACTGGTCACTAGTCCGGTCGGTTTCCACCCAGTTCCATGTCTGGTTAAAAGATGGGCATTGACTAGTTGAACGTATCGGATGGACCCGGTCGAATGAAGGTTAATTTATCCTTGTTAAAAAAATATTTTCTAATTTTTTCGCAAGGAATCGCACTCAAGACTATCAGCTTGTAATTCATTATGCCTACCACTCAACTACAACACTTATTTGATATATATTTGTAATTTATTTCTTTTATCATATCTATATAAAACTTTTATTTAATTTTAAATTACGTATTTACTTTATTTATTTAGTTCACCATATTTTATTTAAATAATATTTTTTCAATTCAAATTGTGATATTTGATACAAAATTTTTAAAAGCAAAGTAATATTTATTTATTAGTTTAGAAAAGGATATTGAATTTACAACACTTTTTTCATTAAATATATTTATTGAAAATCTTCATTTACAAATGTATTTTATAAACCTAAGTTTAATTATAATATAAAATGATTTTTACTAATTTTTTAATTTGATTTATAATATATGGTCTCATCCGAATTAAACTTGGTCGAATACAAAAATAATTCAACCTTCATTTTTCATCAAATTGTATTAATTATTATGTTGTAAATTTTTATTTGAAGAATAAACATTGAATATAAATTATGAATTATTAAAATTAAAAATATTATTAATTATTAAAATAGTGTAACTTATATTATTTGTTTGATATCAAATTATTAAAAATGTTAGTATTTGACAAATTTTTAAAAAATCTAGTTCGTCCACCGATTTAATCTGGTTGAACCTTAAATCCATGAACCGCCTTCTTCACCGATTCGATGATCGGTCCGAATCTGAAAACCATGCTAATTGATACATAAACTAAAAGTGAGTTTTAATTAATATCTTTTTGTCTTGTCAAGTTTTATCAGATTCAGGCTGGGATCCCCCTACAATCCCGTATCTAAAGTGCAACACCGATGCAGTCTTATATAATGATGGTGCCTCAACTATCTATGTAACTATTATTCGCAATGTTGGTGGCCTTTTTATTGATGCTAAAGCTGGCCAGTTACAACCTTTCTTGTCTATTTTGGAAGCGGAAGCGTATTCGGTTAAGGAAGTTCTGTCCTGGCCTTAATTAATGCCATGTCATGATTGAAGTCGACAATAACATTTTATACGACGCTTTGACAAGCTCAGATGATGGTTTTTCCTATTTTTCTTCTATTGTTTTGAATCGCAAACGTTTTGTTTTACTTCAGTTTTGTTTAGACTTGGGTCTAGGGATGCTAATAATTGTGCCCATCTTATTGCCCGAGCTGCTCAACTGGATGAGGTAACAGGAGAGTGGTTTTCTATGTCACCTCTTTGTTTTGCCCATCTCTTTTAAGTTTAATGCAATCCATTTTTCTGAAAAGAAAGTGAGCTGACCAGAAACTCAATCATTGGCTCCTTCAATATTTTTAACAATTAAGAAATATATAAGAATAGAATACATTTTTCACTTTCGCCATGCCATAAAGTTTCAATTACTATTGAACTGTTAAATGTAAATATGTAATTAGTGCGCCATTCACATTTTATTTAAAGAAAAAATGTAATTGTAACTTATAGTTTTGATCAATCAAAATGTTTTGACTACTCGTAATTATAGGCATAAACATGAACTCGTACAAAAGGAGCTTCTAGTTGTATGAAAATAATGATATGAATTAGGTTAAATTTCAAAACAATACCATATGATTTAGACCATTTTCAATATGGGGTTTGTAGTATTATGAGTCTTAAATGAGATCTGAGATTTCGAACCGTTAGCAAATCAAGAATTTCTTCTTGACATCATTAAATTTGGTGACGTGACAAGAGGTATTTTGGGAAAATTCTGTTTTCTTGTACATCTTCTTCCCCTTCTCTCAAACCCTAGCAACTTAAATCCCAAAAAACTCTAACCTCTTCTGTTGAAGGTACTCTCGTCTTCTCCTGGTGATCCCCTTGGCTTGAGACTCTTGCTCGCAACATTGCTGATTTCGATCTCTTCGTTTTTCTTAAAGATGTGGAGGTTGATATTTGTTTTTACAATATTGCTACTAATTCTCCCGTGATAGGCTCTCTTGAAATCCGCCGAATTGATCCCCTTTCGTACAATTTCCCCAAAATCGAAGTCAATTTGGTTCTTGTTAATTATGATCATTTATCCTGCGGGTCCATTTAGTGGGGGCTCGGATTCAGCGAAGTTCGTGGTGTTTGTCGACGAGACAATATTTGTTGTCGGACTTGGAGGGAGTTAGCTAGCGATGATGGTGGAAGTTGTGCAGTTTTGCTGTAAATACAATTTGGTGAGATTGAAGGAATTGTTAAACGGAGAAGGACCTGAGGTCAAGCTTAGATGGGACGAAAGAGGGAAGCCTTATGCAACTGATAATTCGAATTACATAATTGATCAGTATTTTGAGGATCCGATTAGAATTGGTTATGCAGCTAGGAAGGAGATTTATGTATTTGAAGGAGTTGTGGAACATGGGTTGATTTTTGATACGGCGACTGCTGTCATTATTTTTCGCAAGATTGGAGTCGATATCAAGATTAGTGATTGCGAATTTGGATTACTTGTTGTGACTTCATTTTGCAAAGATTGATTTGAGTGTGAGTAAGAATGGGCATATGGTTTTTTAGGGTTTGAGAGAAGGGGGAAGAAGATGAATGAGAAAATAGAATTTTTTTAAAATACTCCTTGCCACGTTACCAAATTTAATGGTATCAAAAAGAAATTCTTGTTTTACTGACGGTTTGAAACCTCAAACCCCATTTTGAGACCCATAATACCACGAACCTCAATTTGAAAATAGCCATAATCATAGGGTACTTTTTTAAAATTTACCCTATAAGTTATTAGCCAAACTAAGGATGATGGTGATGTGTTAGTTTAAATATCATGAAGGTTATAATTATGTACTCTAAATTTGCAAGTGAAACTAGAATACAAGGAAAAACTCATATGTATCCACTATTCTGTTCTTAATCCTATTTAACATTTTGTTTTTAACAAGTGATATTTTTCCTCGTAATTTATTGGCATTTAATTTTCTATTTTCTATTTGTTATTTGTTCATTTATCTTTCTTAAATGTCTAACATTTATCAAAAATTTAAATGGGAAACAGAATTGGGAGTAAGCTAGTTGAGGATAGAAAATTTTTTTTCAGAATAAACATCCTAATTTTACAATGTCGTAAAGTTTCAATTAATATGCCATCATTCACTTTTTATTTCAAGAAAAAAAGCAAATGTAATATCTTAGACCCCGTTTGTTTGCAGGAAAATAACGTGCAGTGAAAAATTTTATGTAAGGGAAAATATTTTGCAGGAAAATGAAATATTTTCTTATGTTGGCTACAACAATGAAAAATATTTTTTGATTTTTGTTACAATGATGTAAATTATTTTCCAGCAAGAATTTAAGTATATTATCATATATGTTTATGCTTTAATCATTTCAATAAATATATATAAAATATGTAAAATAAGTAAAAATAAATATTTTTTTAAAACAGAATACTCCAATGATAAACCTATAAAAATTGGAAAAAGAAAGTTATTGAAAAATTAAATTCAACACCAATAATAAACAAAAAAAGGAAAAAAAGGAAGTCAAGGAAATGAAGTTAGAATTCGAACATGGAGCCAACAAAAAATGACAGCGTGAATCTAAGAGGGAAAACAATTTCCCTGTTTTGTAAGGGTAAAACATTTTCCTTGTTTTGTTCATGTATTTTATCATTGACCGGAAAATATTTTACTTTGATTTCTTTTCATAATCAAACAAATATCGGAAAATTTAGAATATGTTTTCCTGTAAAATATTTTACTGTAAACAAATTAGGCATTAGTCTTGATCAATCAAAATGTTTTCACTATATTTAAAATAAACGTATGAATCTCCTACAAAAATCGATGGCGAGAATTGGGTGGAGTACCAATCTCATCTTAGCAACTGGAAAATTCCTAATCATCATTTCATTCTAGTGATCGATCCCATCAGTTTAGAAGAGAACATAAGAGAGGGTAATGACGTTCAAGTTTTTCTCTCCATTTGACACTCAGACCATCAATAACAATTATTTTTAGCATATAATATCTTTTATAAATTTGCTCTTTCATTTCTATGTAGCAGCGATTTCGTAGCTAAAAGAGAAATTTCCTTGAATTTCTTCCACAGCAATGATTAAATTTACAAGTAAAATTAGAATACAAATCTCACTTTTACGATGCCATACGTCTGTCTCAGTTATAATTAAACAATTAAATGCAAATACGAAATACGCCATTCACTCTTTATTATAAGAAAAAATATATTTTAAAATATATTTACAACTCGATATTATAGGTGAAAGTTCCGGATCTGGATTGGACTTGAACGTTGTGGAACTTCAGAAAATGTTGGATTAATTGTAGGAGATCTCTCCTGCAAAACAGATAAAGATCATATTAGGGTCGGGGCTTTGTCCCCCGAGGAGCCTCCGATGCTTAAGTTAGTGAGAGTAAAGAGTTATGCGTATATTGTATTAGAGAAAGCGAGTAGGGATAATGTGATTAACCTGTTATGAAGACTACTTTCTATTATTTATAGACTGTCAAATCCCCCAAATCGTGGAGGTTTGAATATTCCAAAATATTGATCGTAATCCCTAAAGTCAAGGGAGACTAGGTCTGGCCCTCATCCACTCCTTAATTTTAGGAAGCGGTTAGACCGGTGGTAGCTATCTCTGGCTAGGTGGCCACCGTCTCGCTCAATGAGACGAAAACATCCTCTTGTGATCACTAAGTGAAGCCATTGAGACGATCTCATCCGTCTCAGCATGTGACACCGTCTCAACTCTTGAGACAAAAATAACGACTGCGAACGGGGGTAATGGTGTGGGCCAGTCAAGGCGGGCTTCTAACCAAAGAGTGGCTCACAAAACGGACTCTCTGTCACAATCCATGAGAGAATGTCATCTCACAAATATATCCTTTTATCAGGAGTCCCCCCATAAGTTAGAGAAGCTTTTTAAAGCTTGCGCCGTCCCAGATATGATGTCGGTGCAAATTGAACGTTCGGCGATTACAATTTCGCTGCCAGCTATTAGGGCCCTTTGTAAAACACGCCGCCCTACCCAATTGCGCCATGCGTCTTTCTAGAAACATTTATCTTTTCAAATTCAAAACCCTTATATATGGCACATTTTCTTACTTCTCTTCTTTTCACTTCAGCAAAAAATTTCTTTTTCTTCTGCATTTTTTTCTGTGAAGATCAGTCTTAGTCCGACAACTTGAACAGCTGCATTTCTGACCCAGCTACTCTTCCTTTCTTCAATCTTCAAGTAAGTCCTTAACTAGCTTTAATGATTTAATGTTTTAAATCCGTTTCTTATATCATCGTCGAATTCTCTGGCAATCCGAAACCCATTTATGCTTAGAAATGATTATGGGTTAGGTTTTTACTGCAATTGTTTGCTTTTGATGTTCCCTGCTAACATAAGCATTGTTAGGGTTTCGGAACCGCTCCTGTTAATCTGAAGCAGCTTTTTGCATGCTTAAACTTAAAAAAGAAAAAAAATGTCATCGGAACATCCCCTCATTTAGGAATTCAAGCTATTTTTGTTGATAAGATCGCCGTCAGCGATCACGTATGACAGTAAAAAAGATTTTAGGTGTCATTGCGTTGTAGGTTTTGGGGGCCACGTTTGGGCTTATAATTTAGCTTAGGCCATAGCGCATTGGAGGCTCACAAATTGAAGCGGACCTCCATGAGGCGGTGTCTCTCTTGAATTCGCAATCTGACACTTCCTTGTTTATTTAGGATGAATTCTAGTAGCTCAAGTAGTGACACCGCTTTCGATAGAGCCTTTACTCGCTTAACAAAGCTCAAATTAAGATTGGACCACTTACTATCCCAGCAGGTGACCATTGATAGAACTGACCAACTTCCCTTTCTTAGGACTAAACGAAGGGCGTGTAGGAAAATGACTGACCTACCTATATCCCCCGAATGATGGCTTCCAGTTGATTCAGACAACTCGTTATTAAGAGCTGTAGATAAATATGATGGCGACGATGGCTCAACAGAGGGAACCGGCCCAGACTAGAAAGTAGGATCATCGTGTCCCCAGGATGTAACGAGGCAGACTTAAAACCCTAAGCGGACAAGGAGGAGCCGAGCAAGAGGTCCTACGCCTCGAATCGGAATATGGTGTCCATCGCTCACGAGGTGGACATATGTTTTGAGGTGTAGGTTCATAAATAGGTCATTGGAAAACCATGTCTACTACTGGCTCAACACGAGCATGTACACACCCCTCCAAAAGGGTATTTTAGCATTTATATGAAGCAGATTTGGGCCGGATTTACCTACCCGCTTCCAGAGGAGATTGCGAGACTCCTATCGGATTAGGGGATATGTTCAGCTCAAATTCATCCTAATTGCTGGTCGGACATCGTAAGCCATTACCAGATATACCACGGGCTTGGCCTCAACTTTGATTCTACCTTCTTCCACCGACTGGTGTCAATGAGGCGGAAATCGTCTAAATACCATCTCCATTTTAGCAGTAGGGATGGGTTCTACTTCTTCTAAGATCACCCTTAGTCTGTTCACAATTTCAAGCTGTATTTCTTCTATGTAAAAGTAAACCCGGCGTACCCACCATTTTCGACTCGTTGGAGGGAGGACATACCTGAGACTCTTTCTTTGAGGGGCCTTGAGCCTGACCCTCATGTCGAAATCTTCTACCAGTTTGAGTAGGGATGATGGTCACTAGCAATCATCGCCTGGGCCTTCCTAAATGATATCCAAGTCATCGGATGGGACGACATAGACTTTATGTATTATGATGGCATTGTCGATATTCCTGGTGAGCTTATTTTCTTTATTTTTATCTGAACAGAATATCGTCGTCTCTCCTAAACGCTTCTCTTAACAAACAATTAGCTAAAGGTACAGAGGACCTGAGCTGGTAGAACCAGAGGAAGGAGGCGGAGAAGATAGACCTTACTTAGGAAGATGTCACAAATGATGCCCCGTTGAAGAAGGTGGTGGCCCGAAAATGGCCACGGGATGATGTCCCGGTTAACGAGGTGGTGCCATCCGAGATGACACCTAAGAGGGTAAGATTTGAGTGAGTTGATGTATTTATTATTTTTTAATTTTTTATATGATTAATCTTTCGTTTGCGCAGAGCCAAGAGGTGTCTTGCTCGGCCCAGCGCCAATCTACTCCTACCGCCTCGGCCTCCATCACTGCTACTTCTCTTTCTGCCTGCTTTAAGGAGAGCCTCCTCGAGCTGGCTGGTCCTCAGGGCGGGATCACCAACCCGCAAGTACAATTGGCCCTCCGCCATGTACTTCCCTTACCTCGGGAGAGGAAAGCTTACAAAGAAAAGTCAAGCATCTACTTGATGGGGGGGATAGTGGACGCCCTCTCCGATGTAAGAATTTTATTTTCAAGTTATTTCTTTTTTCAGCCAATGACCTTTTAATTCCGCAGGCTATGTCTCGCTGTGTGGAGATGCATTGGAGGTTATCTAATTATGCTAAGGTGAGGGTTGAACTTCAAGTGGCCAAGGCAGATCTCCAAGCGGCAAGAAAGGAGGCGGTAGCGGCCAGGAAAAATGAGGTGGAGGGGGTAAAAGCGCGTGATGAGGCGTTGGAGGCGGCCTCCAAGTAGAAGGAAATGAAAAAAGAGTTGGAGAGGCTTCGTGAGGCCCATGATCAACTTCTTCAATGTTTTACCAACTTGGAGAAAGATGCCTCTCGTTACCAGGGTGAGCTTGAGGTGGCTCAGGTTAAGGTGGATGCTTTAAGGAATGAAGTACAGGAAAGGGAAGGGACTTCGAGCTAGATGGCGTCATGGGTAAGATGGTAAAAATGGCTCGATTGTTTAGTTCTCGCCTCCTTCGGCCGGTGTGCACTCATTAGCCAGAGCTGGAGGACGTCATGGTTGAGAACATGCCCTTCCTACTTTCGATGAGGTTCCTGATAGTCCTCTTGAGTCGGCTAACGACGGTGAACTCCCAGGCGGAGATGATCAACCGTAGAATAGGATACTATTTTTATTTTGTTTTCAACTCTTGTAACTTCTTTCGGATTAATGAAAGGTTAATTTTTCCATTTGTTTTTGCTTTTCATCTCGTATCATGTGTAATGTCCGCTTTAACAAAGTTGTTTACAAGATGGTCACCCGCTGTGAGCACGGGATTTTGTACCAGCTCGAGCGTTCAATGATGACGGCTTTTCGGGATATTTATCCTCGAATCACATGATTTTCGACCTTCCAATGATCTTCATATGGGAGTTTTCCTCGTCGCAGAATTTAAAAGGACTTTAATTCAGAAAACTAACTAAAAAAATATAAAAATATATAAAAATTTTCGAAAACGCAACCGGAAGCTGGACCCGGAGCTCGCCTCGCCTATACTTGGCGAGGGTTGCCAGCGACCTGGCGAACCTTGCCATGCCCTGGCGAGGCTCGCCAGGATTCTGGCGAGCATCACCAGACTCTGGCGAGCCTCGACAGAACTCTGGCTAGGCTCGCCAGGTTGTCTAATGAACTCGCCAGACATTCTGGCGAGTTCGCCAGGCCGCCAAATTGGCGAGGCTTGCCTCCCCAAATTGGCGAGGCAGCCTAGCAAAAAGGCTGGAGAGACTACTCCATATTTTGGATTTTTCGGGACTTTTTTCTATAAATATTCAGGTCTTTTTCAGTACACGGGGCTCGAAAATTCAGAAAGAAAAATCCTCTCTTTAAAAAAAAAAATAAAAACAATGTTTCTTACTTTCTTCTAATCTTTTCTCAGATCCAAAACACTTTTGGATCCCAAATCTCTTCATCTTAAAATCAAATTTCTTCATCAAATTTCTTCTAAAATCGTCAGATATTCTCGGGCCTAAAATAAATTTGGAACCCGAGTCTGATTATCTTTCGGATAAATAAACAAATTATTTTCCAACATAACCATTATTTTCATGTTAAATCACAATAACTACAAAAACGAACGAGGAACGCTCCCGGGAATCGAACGAACAAGCAGAAGTGGATTCATGCCAAAAAGGTAAAGCCTCTGAGTTCCTAGAGCTGCTTATTTTGTGCTCCTCCTTTTCTTCTTAATTTCTTTCTACATGTGAACCTAGGAATTATTTTATTTTATTGTAAATGTTGTAATTCTCTTCTTCCTTTTTTATTTCTTTTTAGTTTTTGTATTAGAATACCCTCACGAAGAGAATAAAATATATTCCCAGATAACATACCTCACCTTTTGCCATGCGGTCATTTTCACTAATAAAATTGACCAACATACGTGTAAATAAAAATTAACTATT